>PITA01001867.1:13183-72534 GCA_004023965.1 Spilogale gracilis | reverse complement strand
CAACTGAGCCACCCAGGCGCCCCTGACCCAAACATTCTTAAGTAGGATGGTCTTTAGCTTCTAAGTGTTTGAATTTCTTTCTAATTTTTTCTTGTGATTGAGTTCCAGTTTCAAAGCATTATGGTCTGAGACTATGCAGGGAATAATCTCAGTCTTTTGGTATTGATTGAGACTTGGTTTGTGACGTGGTATGTGGTCTATTCTGGGGAAAGTTCCATGTGTGTTTGAGAAGAATGAGTATTCTGTTGTTTTAGGGTGGAATGTTCTGTACATATCTGTGAGGTTCATCTGGTCCAGTGTGTCATTCAAAGCTCTTGTTTCTTTGTTGATTTTCTGCTTAAATGATCTGTCTATTGCTGAGAGTGGAGTGTTGAGTTCCCCTACTATTAGCATAGTATTATCAATATGTCTCTATTTTGGTTAACAGTTGGCTTATGTAATTGGCTGCTCACGTGTTGGGGGCATAGATATTTACAATTGTTAGAGCCTCTTGTTGTAGAGACCCTTTAAGCATGATATAGTTTCCTTCTGTATCTCTAAATACAGTCTTTAGCTTAAAATCTAATTTGTCTGATATGAGAGTTGCTATCCCAGCTTTCTTTTGAGGTCCATTGGCATGAAAAATGGTTCTCCGCACCTTCACTTTCAGTCTGGATGTATCTTTAGGTTCAAAACGAGTCTCTTGTAGACAGCATGTGGATAGGTCATGTCTTTTTATCCAATCTGCAACCCTGTGCCATTTAATAGGAGCGTTTAAGCCACTCATGTTGAGAGTGATTATTGAAAGACATGATTTTATTGTCATCATGTTGCCTGTGAAGTCCTTTTTTCTATAGCTTGTCTCTCTAAATTTCTGTTCTATATCACTCTTGGGGTCTTTATTCTTTTATAGAACCCCCCCCCCCAATATTTCTTGCAGGGCCAGCTTGGTGGTCACATTTCTTTCAGATTCTGCCTGTCTTGGAAGCTCCTGGTCTCTCCAACCATTCTGAATGACAGTCTTGCTGGATAAAGTATCCTTGGCTGCATGTTCTCCTTTAGTACCCTAAATATGTCCTGCCATCCCTTTCTGGCTTTCCAGGTCTCTGTGGACAGGTCTGACGTTATTTTGATATTCTTCCCTCTGAATTTAAGAAATCTCTTCCCTCTTGCCACTTTCAAGATTGTTTCCTTGGATCTAAGATTTCCAAATTGTACTATTATATGTTAATCTGTTCTCCTTGATCTCGGGAGTGGTCCTTGCCTCTTGGACATCAATGCTTATTTCCTTCCCCAGATTAGGTAAATTCTCAGCTACTACCTGTTCAAGTATATCTTTGAGACCTCTCTCTCTATCCCCTCAGTGATCCCAGTAAACCCAGTAAACCTGATATTGGAACGTTTCCTTCTGTCACTAATCTCTCTCAGTTTGATTCCTTGGGTTTTAAATTTTTTTTCTATGCTGCCTCAATTTCCTTCTTTTCTATCTTTGTATCCTCTATCTCACTAATTTGTTTTTCTACCTTGTTTCCCCTGGCAATCAGCATACCCAGCTTAAACTGCCATTTTTAAGTTTGGCCTGATTAGATCTCATTTCTGTCCTTAGAGATTCTATACTGTTGTTAGTATTTTTCTCAAGCCTAGATATTGCCTTGATAATTATTACTCTGAAGTCAGTTTCTGACTTATTGGTTACATCCATATCCATTAGTTCTGTGGCAGAGGCCACATCATCTGTTTTTTTTCCTTTGTTGGAGGCTCCTCCTCTTAGTCATTCTGTTGAGGGGTGGTTGAGGGAATTTACAGAGTTCAAACTATTGACCACAACCCAAGCAAGATGCACCTGTTTTATAGGGACCTTAGGGTTGGTCTTGTTCGTCCAGCCTGTCTTCTGGGGGAAGGGCCTGTTGTGCTCTTACTCAGGGAACCCTGTTTGGGCAAAGTTGCCCTGTCCCCTGGGGGTGGGGGAATGGGCTCAGTGAAAACTGATTTTGGGGGGCTTTGTTCTCTGGTGGCTTTCCCTGCTGGTGTTCCGTGTCTTTTCTGGGAGTCAGAGCAGAAATGACCATATTCAAACCTCTGCCTCAGAACACAGAGATTGCAGTCTGATCTTCACTGAGCTCTCCAGGCCACATTGTCTCTGTTTCCATCTGTGCTGCTAAAATCCGCAGTGTCCTGGGTTGTATGTCCCACAGCAGCACTCCAGCCCTTGCTTCTGGATCTGGGCATGTCTCTGCCCTTTGTGCTTCTAAAACCATCAGCCACCCCCAGTTCACGTATGCACCCCTGAAGCTCCAGGTTTTAGTCTGGTGGGGCTGCTCTAAAGTTCTTTCCTCGCTGCTACCAGTCTGGGAGTCTGTGCCTGGTCCCCAGAGTGGAAGGCTTTGGTGCTCCTGTGTTATTTCACCTTCTGGCTCAAGCACTTATGGTGGCTCCTTCCTTTTCCCTTTATTCCAATATCTGTCCCTGGAATCATGGCTCCCTGCTTTATACCTCAAAACAAACTGCCAGAGACATTCTGTTTGTGGATATCTATATATATCTTCTTACATCTCAGGGTGATTTTGTGGGTGTTCAGAATGGTCTGGTAGCTATCCAGCTCAATTCAGGGGACCTGTTGAAATAGGGTCCCATATCCTCTGCCAGTTTTTCCTCCTCCTGCCTCTGAGTACTCCTAATAATTCATGAAGTGCTGGCATCTATAGGTCAAAACTCTGGAAATGCCAATCTAAGTTACTGCTATTAGGTGAACATGATCCTTAGGAGCCATTATAGTATGTTAACGAAACAATCATCCTTAGCATTAAATGATCAACTTGTGTTGAGAAATATCAAAAAGGACAGTTAAAACAAAATAGAAATTGATGTACATTATTTATAACTAAAAATCATGGTTATTTAGCACCTACTATAACAGGCAAAAGAGTTCTAGCTAATGGCAATTGCTTGTCTAGATTTAATCCCCTCTACCTCCCAAGAACTTTGGTTCTTTAGTTTTCTCTTTTCTTTCCTTCATCATCAGTTTTGTGCTCATTAGAGGATTGCTCCCATCATAATATATCTAAAACATATTGACAAAAGCCCTTCCTTGTCACCAGAGCATTCTCCATCTGCCTCATCTTTCTATTTCTTTTATAAACTCAAAACACTTGTCTATACAAGCTGACTCAGTTTTCTCACCTCCTAGTCATATTTCAGTCTAGTTTCCACCTCTACTGCTTTACCGAAACAGCTCTTCTCAAAGTCACCAGTGAGAAGGAGGCCATGTATCTTATTGACAATGAGCTGCTGAAAATGAAGGGAGGCACTATTAATAATCCTGCATGGGTAAGAAGCATTACCTGCATTACTGTCCTCATGCTTGGTAATCACCGATGAGAACGACTCCCAGGGATGTTACTCCTGGGAGCTTCTGGTCTGCCTTGCTCAATTCAAGAAAGACTTAAGCTGCTGGAATTGGTTCTTAGAAGCCTGCATTTGGTATGTAGTAGTCCCCCCATTGTCGGCCATTTCTTATTTTTCCGATTCAGTGACCCATGGTCAACTGTGGACTAGAAGCAGATGATTCATTTCTGACATATTGTCAGAAGGTCAGTAGTAGCTGAACACTACATCACAATGCCTACATCATTCACCTCACTTCATCTCATCATGTAGGCATTATTGTCATTGCAAGAAGAGTGAGCAAGAATATTCACATAAACTTTATTACAGTATATTCTTACAATTGTCCTATTTTTATTATTAGTTCTTATTTTTAATCTCTTACTGTGCCTAATTTATGAGTTAAAGTTTATCATAGCTATGTATGTATAGGAAAAACAGTATAAATAGGATTCAGTCTTATTTAGGGCTTAAACCCACCACTAGGAGTCTTGGAATGTATCTCTACCCAGATGAGGTGGGGAATGACTATACACAGCGTGGCGAGGACAGAAGGCATGTGAGCGGGTATCAACAACATCTGTGAAAGCCAAGCATAAGAACAAGGCTGGATAATCTTCTGGTGTGAATGACTTTAAACTTCTTGCTTTTAGTAAACTCTCATCTGCTCAGAAATCAAGCCACACTGATGTCTAAATATAATCTGGCCAATGAGGCTCAGTGAATGAATCTGAAAGATTCTGAAATCCTAAAATTCTTAAACTTGCTTCAGTGCCCTTGAATCGGGCACAAGAACTACCTCAGATGTTTAGGCTTGTCTCTCTCTCCTGGGAGAGAATGAGGGAGCAGGAAAGAGAGGGTGAGAGGCATCCTGGGTACAAGTTCCACCTGGAGTTATCTTGTTGATATGTTACTTTCAGAGGCTACTGTCTGATACACTATAGTCTGGAGTGACCAGATAGCCAAGTAGAGTGGAAGGAACCTGGACTTTGTGGTTACAGAGAATAGGTCTCAATTCTTGCTCTCCACCTTATGCACTCTCTAGCCCTGGACAAGTTAGCTCTCTGTACCTCAGATTATTATCTCTAGTGTGAACATGCTAAGACTTACCTAACATGTGTGCTAATAATAACAATAACAGAAGTAATAAGAGTGACATCTCTTATCAAAATAAGTGCTCTGTGTCTTCAGGTCTCTCTTGAGAGATAATCAAACCAGAAATAGAAGAAAGACTCCTGTTGTTTGAAGTGCAAACTCAAGAACAGTTTTTCTGAGCCAGGAGAAGATAAGGGTGACCAATCCAGAATGATCTCCAAGCACAATTTTCCTGAAAGAGTTGCATTCATCTGTCGAGTTATGGCTTAATCTAGTTCCAAGGCAGGATTATCCTAGCCTATATTTTTTGCCAGTTTGACCATAATTCCCTTCCTAAGGTTGCTATGAATAACAAAACCCCAAATAAATGGAGTTTCCTTCTCACCATGGATTTCTTATGGTAGAAAATGTGCACCCCTATAGCAATGTGATCACCGGATAGATAGGGCTTGTTTGCCTGGGAGGCCAATATGGTGGCTGATGATTGAATTTCATGCATGGGATATCAAACAAACAGATAAAAATTTAATTAAGAAATTAAATAGCCCATCAAAAGAATTGAGGACTAAATTAAATCAAGGTTGCTTCTGCTGTGGGAGCATCTCATAGGTGCTTCTAGTGTTGCGTGGACTTAACTCTTAACTTGCCTCTCTAGGCCTGGGTTTCCCAGATATAAAATACAGAAATTAGATAACCTTTAATTAATAATCTTTAATGTCCTTTTCTGGGATTTTAATTATAAGAAACTTGGAGTAAGGTGAAGCAGAGCTCACAATTTAGGTACTAAGCAGGATGATGACAGGCCAATTTCCTCAGAGACATTAATGCATTTTTGGGTGTACAAAGCACAAATCTCTCCAGAACACTTTTTTGGGGGTTCTGGTCACAAGTTCTAAAAATCCATATGGCTGATTTAAGCAGCAGAGAAATTATTTATTTATTTATTTATTTATTTATTTTTAAAGATTTTTTTATTTATTTGACAGAGAGAAACACAGCCAGAGAGGGAACACAAGCAGGGGGAGTGAGAGAGGGAGAAGCAGGCTTCCTGCCGAGCAGGAAGCCCGATGTGGGACTTGATCCTGGGTCTCCGGGATCATGACCTGAGCTGAAGGCAGTGGCTTAACCAACTGAGTCACCCAGGCACCCCGCAGCAGAGAAATTATTAAAAGAAGTTTAGAGATCTGAGAAAATTGCTGGGATAGTTAACAAGAGTCAGAGCTATGTAGTTGAGACAATACTTTAAATTACTGGTCTAGTGACATTCTAACATCAGTGCTGAGCACTGGTTCCCACAGATTACCTGCTGATGGCATGGTCTTAGACACTGGAGGTAGCCACCACAGGCTCTGGTACTGGGTGTGGTCACCAACATTGCCTCTACCTCTTGTCTGGAAAGATTCTGCATAGTCATTGATTTCTAATTAGTGGTTGAAAGAAAGAGCTCTGATTGGTGAAGCTTAGGTTATATGGTCATGCCTAGCTCCAAAGGAGTCTGGGAAAGTGATCCAAAACTCAGTAGATGGAAAATTTCCCAAACATAAGAAGTGGTTCAGATGCTGAAAGAATGACAGAATCTTCAAGAAAATGTTCAGGTAAGAGTGACAAGTATCCACCTCAATCCATTTGGCAAGTTCCTCCCATTTCATATCATAACAGGAGCCTTTCACAATGAAGCAACAGATTTTTCTTCTGCCACAAATTTTATTCTCTTTGTATGCAAGTAGCAGAATGTCATAAACATTAGTTTTGAGAAGGAAATAATTTCCATTTTTGACTTTTTCATTATGGCTATTTTTCAGTTGTTTTAAAAATATTAGGTCCATCAAAATAAGTACCAACCTTTTCTTGTAAAACCAGAATTCATATGAAACAAGATACACTCTCTGCACTTATGACCTCAAAGATTATATTCCTTAAGGGGACTGTATTCATTGTGAATGATTACGCAGTGAAATAACTTAAAGCCTAACAAGGAATATCATTTTTGTGCTTCTGGGATCTGGGGTCCCTGACAAAATATTATCACCAAGACCATCCTTGGGCAATTGTGAAGCAGGGAAGGCCTTTGGGCCCACATTTTCCATTTCTTTCACCTCCGTGATAATTATTCTCAGGAAACGATTTCATAAAATCTAACTTATACCAAGCAGTTATTTATGTAAATGACTGTTGAAGTCTAGTGGGGACTTCTTGGTTCTTTAGCTCTGATTCTGTCCTTCAAAGAGCACCCATGTTATGAGGACCTACCATTAGATCTTGCCAAGATGGGTGTGGGAAATAAATTGTGTGGAGTTGAGGAAGAGAGCTGATGTGATCTGTAGATGTTGAAGGAAGTCAGCTCACTGTGTCAGATAAATAATTAAATATCTATGATTTTTAAAAGATTTTATTTATTTATTTGTCAGAGATTGAGAGAGAGAGAGTGAACACACCAGCAAGGGGAGCAGAGGGAGAAGGAGAAGCAGGCTCCCTACTGAGCAGGGAGTCTGATATGGGTCTCATATCCAAGGACCCTGGGATCTTGACCTGAGTCAAAGGCAGAGGCTTAACCCACTGAGCCACCCAGGCACCCCAATATTTATGATTTTTAAAAATGCTTATAATAGGGTGCCTGGGTGGTTCAGTGGGTTAAGCCTCTGCCTTCGGCTCAGGTCATGATCTCAGGGTCCTGGGATCAAGGCCTGCATCAGGCTCTTTGCTTGGCAGGGAGCCTGCTTCCTCCTCTCTCTCTGCCTGCCTCTCTACCTACTTATGATCTCTCTCTCTGCCAAATAAATAAAATCCTTTAAAAATGTTTATAATATATCTACTATCTTTCATAGTAATATATTATAATCCTCATTTCTTAGATGAAAACAAATCTCAGTGAGATTAGAAAACTCATTTTAGACAAAAGAATAATGGTCTTTCAAAGACATCTCTGTGATAATCCTTACAATCTATGAATATGTTATATTATGTGGCAAAGGAGAATTAAGGTTACAGATGGAATTAAAGTTGCTTATCAACTGAGCTTAAGATGAGATTATCTTGGGGAGCACACTCTAGTCGCAAGGGTCCCTTAAGGTGGAAAAGGGAGGATCAGAGCAACAGAGAGATTTGAAGATATTATGCTGCTGATATTGAAGAGAAGGAGCGGCCATAGACAAAAGAATGCAGGTGGCCTCCAGAAGATGGAAAAGGCAAAGAAATGGATACTCCTCTAGGGTATCCAGAAGGAACTGGCTCTACTGACACCTTGATTTTAGCCCAGTGAGAGTCATGTTGAACTTCTGACCTCCAGACCTGAAAGTTAGTGCATTTTTGTTGTTTGAAGACACTAAATGTGTTATACTAGCAACAAATTACTTGTATTATTTGTAATAGCAGAAATGAGTTAGTATAGCCACACAACAATTAAATGTTAAAGGCAGGATTCCAAGTCCAAATCCTGAATTCTTTCAGTGCAGTTCAAAGGTGAAAATTAAAAGACATGGTTAAAAGGGGGTCATATAAGAGGCCAAGAACAAGGTGGAAGGGGGATCAAGAGGTGGAGGCTGAAAATGATAGTATTTTGGGTGTTACTAAAAGATAGTATGAAAGATATCATTTGGCCCAGAAGCACTGGGCTAACTGAATCCTGCTTTTGACCTCTTTCCTGGAGTGAACCAAGGAACAGAAAGCAGACATGCACTGCTACCAGCAAGAATGTGAGCTCCATGAAGGCAAGACTTCTGCATTATTTCCTACTGACCATGGGGCCAGGAACATAATATGTCCACAATACATATTGACCGTACTAATGAATAAGTGGTTAATGCTTTGGTTTTGAGCCCTTGTATCCAGTGATTGAATCTGGAGGAGCTGGATGATCCCTTCTCTCTTCCAGTGCTAGGAAAGCCATCAGCAGCCTTGAATTCAATTCAAGACCTGTTCTATTTTCATTCCAGTATCCAAGCCTGAATTTCATGTCTTGTCATAATATTGATAGCTAACATTTAAATAGCATTTGACACAGTTTTAAGTGATTTACCTTTATTAATCCATATGTTATGTATTCATGTTTGAATTCACAGCATTTAAGCACTACAAGACTCCCCTTTTCCAGATGAGGAAACTTTAAGTACCCAAAGTTTAGGAGAGCTGTTCAAGCATACACAGCTCATTCGTGGTGGAGCTGGTTTGAGTCCAGTCAGTCAGACCCCAGATTTAATGTTCTTTACTAGTTTGTAATGGAATAGGAGAGAGTCTACTGGCCCCCTGGGCTCAGATAAGTAGGACTGAGCCTGTGTATGACTCCCACCATATTTGACCTGATGGAGTGGAGGACGGAAAACAGATGTGCTGGGGAGGAGTAGTACTCCCCATGACTATGTGAAGGTTGTCCTGCTTTTAGCATTTGACTGCTGGTTGTGCAGGGCAGAAGGATACTAGAGTAGAGGCAGAGTGCAGGTCACATCTTGCCTGGTTCATGTGTGTGTGTGCGTGCACATGTGCATGTATGTGATGTGGGAGAGCAGTAAGAGAGCACAGACAAGGAGGCTGAAGAAAAGGAGAGAGCTTTCTGTGCAGTAGTGGGCTGGAGAGAGAGCTTCCTGTGACTGGAGAAGCAGCTGCCTGCCTTTTAAACACTCCTGCCCTCAGGGAAGCAGGAGAGAAGCAAAAACTGGAAACCTGAGGGTCTTAACCTTTCAATCAATAGTGAAAGCTCCAATCATCCAAAAAAGATATCTTCAAACTTGGAACTCATTGCAGAATTAGATAAAACATGTGAGGAAGAAGATAGAGCCACAACCCCCCCCCCCCCCCGGTGGGCAAACTGGAGAAACAAAGTGGGCATTCCGTTATAGCCACCAGGAAAGAGTATTAGTGGAAGCCTCTTCACTTCCTTCACAGCCTTCAGCCTGATCCTGTGCTATAGAGGCTCCTGCCTATGCATGTGGACAGTGCTGCTCCCAAGTCCTTGCTCCACTCTTACCTGCTCAAAGAGTTGCCTCTTGGTCATTCTTTTAGTGACCTTGTCAATCTCAGAAGAACAGCTGGAGAGGAGGAGCAGGCCTTGGAAGAAGAGCCCTTTGGGCACAAATTTCCTGTGTCCTGTGAGTGGGAGTGGGTCCTGGGGGCTTGGCCTGGAAGTGGGACACAGTCTTTAAGGGGGCATTCCCCCCTGCTCGACTTGGCATTTGATTGTAAGGGCCTCGATCACAGTAGGGCCAGAGCAGTTGCCCCCAAAGCAATGCTTTCCACATCACCTGGAGCGTATTAAAACAAGATTCTTGGGCTTAACTGTAGGTGTAGACCTTCTGATTCAGTGTGCATTTATAAGAAACCTCCCGATGATGCTGATGCTGTAGGTGCACCACACTTACAGTATGAAGAGGAGAGCCATGGGTAGTAGCCCCCGATGTTTAGGACTATCTACACAGAAATCCTACTACATCCTTGCTTCAGAGTGGTCCTTCATCTGATCAGGGTTGTCACCATAATTTTAGTGAAGGCTCTGGAGTAAGGATGGACTACTGAAAAGGAACCTTGGAGCAGACACCCAGTTACAATTATTGGTCAAAAGGTCATATTGGGGCTAGAAGCACTAGTAACTTGATGCTGAATTTTAAAGGAAAGTGACCGAGGTGAACAAACAGAATGTGCTTCATGGGGGTCACTGCTGGTTTCAGGAATGGAAAGGGAAAGGTGGAGATGAGTTGGTCCCAGTTTTGTGTAGGTGAAATGATAGAGAAATCAAGAATAAGACTGGACCTAATATTTAGAGCTCTATCTAGATTGCAATGAAAAGTTCCAGGTTGAACTAAAGCCAATGGGATGAAGCATTAAATGTTAACTTTGCAGATTTATCAAGATGGGAAGAAAGAGAAACATTTGGGAAAAATTGAGGGGAAGGAAGCTGTCTTCTGCTGCCATATGGTTGGATCTAGCTGTTATAAACACTTTAAGCTGCTAAAAAGATTGAGTTTGTCTGCCTAACAGGTGACATGTAACTAAAGCTGCCACATGGAAGAGCTTATATCTGCAGTTATGTGTTTTATGCTCCTTAGAAAAAAATATTGAGAACAAGCAACCCTTTCTTCCCAAAGGAATTTCCACTTGAACTCTGGGTGAAATGGGTTTCCTAGGAAACAGTTCTCAGGGATGAATCTAGAGCTCAGTCATTTATGTACTGAAGATGAGTCAGTGAAGCTTTTCGTAATGTCAACTCTTCCATCCTCTCCATTCTCAATTGAGCATGTGCTAAGATTTTGAAGGAGACATTTATTAGTTGATCACAACTTAAAAGCCTTTGCATATTAGAGATATGACCATAGTTGTGAGGGTAGCAGAATTTCAAAAGTAATTTTATTTTATTTTCTATTATTGTAACAATTTTTTGTAATCCAAAATTCACCTGATTTATTTGCCTATATATTTACTGTGTTCACTGCTTTCTAATCTGCTTGAATCCCAAGGCACCATCTGTTTTCTTTGTTTTGTTTTGTTTTAGTCTAAAGAAATTAAGCCCTTAAGAACTACCATTAAAAGTTGATTTTAGGTGAGTCTGCAAGTGACAAATTTTATCAGATTTTATTTGCCTGAAAATGTCTTTATTTTTCCTCCATTCTGGATTGAAATTTTCTCTTGATAGCAAATTCTGATTGACAATTGGTTTTCTTTTAGATATTTCTTATTGTTTTCTAGCTCACACTGTTGCTGTTAAGAATTAAATTCGTTTTCAGATTCTTGCTCCAATGAAGGTGATCTGTCTTTTATTCTTTGACTGACTTAATATTTTATTTTTGTCTTTGATTTTTTTATTAGTTTCATATATGCAAGAGGTTTTAGGGGCTTCTTGAATCATTGGATTTATGTTTTATCAGTATGGGAAAATTTTAATCATTACTTCTTCAAATATTAGCCCCTTCCTGACTCTCTAGGACTAAAATTAAACACTGATATATCATCTCATTACATCAACTATATGTTACCTTCTATTATGACTTTATTTAAAAAATTTTTTTTTTAATGAATAGTCTCCTTTGACCTGTCTTAAAGTTCATTCGTTTTCTCTTTTCTTGTGTCTTGTGCCTTAAGTCCATCCAATGAGTTGTTAGTTTTGGCTTTTTACCATTTTGTAAATTTGAACTGATTATTTTGTAGCTCAGTGATGTTAATTGTATAGCTTCCAATTCCTTGTCGACATTTTAGTGGCTTGCCTTTACATTTATGAGCATAACAACCACCGTATTTTTTATAGTTTGAATCAGATGATTTTAACGTCTGGATTCCAAAACACAATTTCTTTTGTCCCTTCTTTCTGTTGATTATGACTCATGTTTTATCCAAAGGGGAGAAATTCTTTGTTTCCTGGACATACATTTAAGAAGTTACAAATACAGGTAATTTGCTACCTTGAGTGATATTGGCTTTCTTCAGAGAAGACTTTTTATTGCCTCTTTCAGGGAACTGAGGGTGCTAACAGTCTACGAACAAGGCTTTGGTGTCTGTTGGCCACCTAGACAATCCCCTGAGTCTTTTAAATCCATAATTCCATATCAGAGTAGAGTCTTTGAGGATCCCAGTCCTTTGCAAGGGACTCTTAGCATTTCTACCTTGGCAGGAGTTGAAGTTGAATTCTGACCTCTTCATTCATCCCCAGGGTCAGACAACCTGCTTAAATTTGTCATCTCAGTCATTTTGGAGCACAGTTTGATAGTGTAAGTAGTCCACATTGTTGTGAACCAATCTCCAGATTTTCATCTTACAAAACTGAAACTATCTAGCAGTTGAATTACAAGTCCTCATTTCCCCCTTCCCAAGCCCCTGTTAACCACCATTTTACTGTCTGTATCTATTCAAGGTACCTCATATAAGTGGAATCATGCAGTATTTGTCTTTTTGTGATTGATTTCTCTCACTTAGAAATATCCTCAAGGTTCACTTACATTGTGGCATGAGTCTGACTTTCCTTCCTTTTTATGGCTGAATAATATTCCACTGTATGTATATACTATATTTTGTTAGTCATTCATCTATTGATGCACATTTGGGTTATTTTCACATTTTGCCTACTGTAAACAGTGCTTCGGTAAACATGGGTCCTAGGAACATGGATGTTGGGTTTTCGTCCCCAATCCCAAGTCCATGGTATCTTTTCCAACACCATTCTCCAACTCTCTGATTCCCTGACATCATTGGGTGTCCAACTATTTAATTCAATTCTGACATTAACTACACAGAGTCAGTGCAGGTCCCACAATTTAAGCGGTTCAGTCCCACAAGAACGTTTCCACTTCAGTTGCCAGCCACAATTAGGGTGCCCAGGCTGCCCACATTTTGCCTATACAAGGATAAACTCAGGGGTTTCCAGAGCCCCCTCCTCAGATTCAATATCATGCTGAATGACTCACAGAACTCAGAAGAACCCTTTACTTATATTTACCAGTATATTGTAAAGGAAACTACTCATGCCCAGCCAAATGAAAGAGGCACACAGGGCAAGGTGTGAGGGGGAGTGGTGCAGATCTTGCATGCCCTGTCTGGTCACACCACCCTCCCAGTACCTCGATGTATTTGGAAACTTCCAAAACTCCTATAAGGGTTTTTATGGACGTTTCATTACATAGGCATGAATGAATAAATCACTGGCCATTGGGATTGAACTCAATCTCTAACTCCTTTCCCCTCCCTGGAGGTGAGGCAAGGGTAGGGCTGAAATTTCCAACTGTCATCTGATTTAACTTCTCCATTTTAAAGACAAGAAGACAAACTTCATGAATGAGGAGATGAGAAAACGAAAGTTATAAAGGAGTTTCGGTTTTATGTAGTCACCAATACTTCTTATTAAAAAAATGGTGCTGGTGAAGTCTGCTTATGGTTTTCATTTGCTGGCTCTGTTGGCCCTGGACATTAACCAAACACTGTATGAGCTGAGAGCCAGAGGGAAACATTTTGATTCTGCTAACATGATTAAAAAATACTGAAGTTTGTGTCATAGGCCAAGCCTGAGATAAAATATTTCCACATCCAATACAAGCTCTAAAATAAAAGACTCTATCCTATAAGAAGTTTTGATGTTTTTGTGTCATTATATAGACAAAGTCTTAAAAAGAGACCAAAAGAGTTTCCTTGATGGTTTCCCTTCCTGATGAATATGTCAGCCAACCCAATGTGTTAAGACTCTGAGAAACAAACCGAGGGTTTTGGAAGGGAGTGGCGTTGGGGAATGGGTGAGCCTGGTGGTGGGGATTAAGGAGGGCACATATTGCAGGGAGCACTGGGTATGGTGCATAAACAATGAATCTTGAAACACTGAAAAAATAAAATAAAATAAATTATTAAAAAAGATACAAAATCTTAGAATCAGGAAGACTTTATTCTTTTCTATTTCTGAATGGGACCCAAGTTCCATTTAATGCACACTCTTATATTACACTGAGATGCTGAAAAAGGGCATTGAGATCCTGAAAGTCCACAAAATGGGAACCAAAGGAGGTCTAAAAGCATTACAGTCGAATTAGATTGAGCTTGCTTTGAATTATCTATCTTATATAATACTTTCTTTTAAAAAAGTCGTCTGGATTTTATTTTGTGTTTATGAAGTAACTCTGGAAATTTTCAGTATATTCTTCTTATGGGTAAGTAACCACAGCAATAACAAAATTTAGAAAGCACTTACTCCTCTCCTTTGTTTCCCTTAATGGATGTCCCCTTTCCTTTCTTTTTTCAAAATGACCATAACAATGATTAAACAACATGATGGTATTGATCACATTCTCAGACTATTTACTAGTAGGAATAATTCCACTATTATCTGGTGTAATTGCTCATAAACTAGAAAAACATCTGAGTAAAAATCATTTAGTAGAACTGCAAAGTCCCAGTGATGTTGTATATGTACACACAGGTATGGTGTTTACATATAATTAAAACAAACCTAAGTTGAGGAAAGCTTAGGATTTGTTTCATTCTAAGAGACATAAGGGATAAATTATTCAAATGACTTCAACCTGATAAAGCTCCCCTATGTATTTATAAGTCTCTGATATTAAGGGTAATTGCAAAACAACATGAAAACAGCATGGTACATTTATGCTGTCATGTAATGTAGTGCCATAGTTATTCTGAAGAGAGTATGGGCAATTCCCACCAGATCTGGGCACTTAGCCAGAGCTCTCAAACTTCACCTCGGGCCCAGGAAGTCAACTTTCAACCCAAGACATCCAAAGTGTGTGGTTCTTAAAAGGGGTCAGAGCAGATAATTCCTAGCTGACTCATAGCAGCACTTACCAGATCCTTGCCATCTTAGCGACAGTCAGAAGAACTTTCTGGAATAAAGGTAAATTCTTCAGAGATTGGCCAAAATGACCTGCGATGAATTTCAGTGTCATTCCCCACACAAAAAACCCAAACTCTAAGGAAGCAACAAGTCTAATGTAAAATTATTCAGCTTTTGAAAGCTTTGGGTAATCAGCACAGACTCTCTGGTTATAGTATGTTAGAATGAAAAAGTCAGAGGCTATTTCCCAGGATATTTTATACAGTAAAAGGAAATAGAATAGAGAGGATAGTATAGGCCTATAATAATGTATGCTGCCCTGTGAGAAACAGAAAAAGGTAGTGCTTCCCAACCTGCTTTTTACATCTTGACACACAGAGAAATTTAAAATTATTTTAATGGCATATTTGGTTGTGTTTGGCCAGAGCTAATTGGCCTGGGTCCCTACAGGGCTAAGGGCTCAGCATCATGGGCTTTACTGAAACTCCTTCCCAATCCACCAGAGTTTCATGCTTCCGGCATGGTTTATTGAAAAGGTCTCACCAGAGTTAACACTATGTAATACTTAGTATGTGCCAGGCACTGTTCTAGGAGCTTTCTGTATCTTGAGTTATTTACTTTTAACAAAACCTATGACTATGTAATATTATTATCATTTCCAAGTAGCTGAGGTATAAAGAGACTGAAGAACTTGTCCAAATTGCTAGTAATAGTGCAGGAGGGACTGGAACTCCAGCAGTCAGGCTCCAGAGTTTGTGCTCTCTACCATCATTCTAGATCTAGTACTAGAAGAGATTAGGAAAGACCCCACTGAATCTATAAGTGGGGGTGTCTCACCACTCATGAAGGGGCCTATACTTTAACATCCCCAAAGTACTTGGATATTCTTCTGCTTTGTAAGAAACTGCCCATCAGCTCTAACAGCAGTGTTTTGTGTGGGTGCCAGGGCTATGAGCAAAAGGCTGCCTCAGGGAAAAGTGCCCACCATAGTGATAGGGACAGATTTTAAAAAAAGAAAAGAAGAAGCAAGGTTTAGGCAGAGAAGGGAAGATCCACAAACTCAGGAAAAGTTTTCTGTAAAATTTGTTGCCACTGAAGTAGGTCTAGAATTTTAAGACAGTTTCCAGAAATTGGTTATTTTCTGCCAGGTGGAATGATTGTATTCATGGTAGCTGCCCATTTGAATGTGCTCAGAGCCACTTCCCCTCTTTAATTCTACCATCTCCTACTGAGATCACTAAGAATTGAGATTAAACATAAAGACAGACTTCCGGTTTCAGGTCTGGCATGTAAAGTGTTTAGAAGTTGCCATTAAGGAAAAAGCTGAACAAACAGAAAAATCAACAACTCTTCTTAGATCTGTTGAGGCATGAGATCATGGGGTAAACAGTGCTCCCCAAACTGGAGAGACTGACAGATGAATACAGATAATCACAACTTACTGGGTAGAATGAAACTTCACAGGAATTGATGCTGGAGTAGGAAAATCTCTTATGTATTTGACAAACTGCTGGGGGCTTAGAGAGGACAACTCTGAGAGTTAAAAACTGGAGGGCTTACACTTTAGTGAGTTTTAGTTCCAGTAGCTCTACCTGGTCCTTACAGTGTCAAAGTACTGACACCACCTCAAGACTTACTATAAAGCTACAGTAATCCAGATAGTGTGGTGTTGGTGAAAGAACAGACAGACAGATCAGTGGAACAGAATAGAGAGCGGAGGAATAAATCCACACCAATACAGCCAGCAGCCAGCTGATCTTTGACAAAACAGAGCAAAGATAGTCTTTTTAATAAATGGTACAGGAATATTTGGACATCCCTCTGCAAATAAAAAAAGAAAAATAAATAAATAAATAATAATCTAAAAGCCTTTACAGCCTTCACTAAAATTAACTCAAAATGGATCATAGATCTACATGTAAAATACAGAAGTATAAATCTCCTAAAAAATAACACAGCAGAAAAGACAGCTGACCTTAAGTATGGTGATGAATTTTTGAGTACAACAATAAAGGTATCATTCATGAAAGGAATAGTTTTTAAGCTGAACTTCATTGAAATTAAAAACTCCTGTGCTGTGAAAGACGGTGTTAAGAGAATGAGAAGATAAGCCACAGGTTGGGAGAAAATACTTACGAAACACTTGTCTTTATAATGGGCTATTATTCAAAATATAGGAAAAAACTCCTTCAAATGCAAAAATAAGAAAACAACCTAATTATAAAATGAGAGAATCACCTGAACAGACCTCTCCCTAAAAAAGATATATGGATGGCAAATAAGCATATAAGAAGTTCCATACCATATGTCATTAAGGAACTACAACTTAAAATAGCAATGAGGTTGAACATTAACTTAGTCACCAAGAAAGTTCAAATCAAAACCACACTGAGATACTACCTATATCAGTTAGAATGGCAAAAATTAAAAAGGCAGGAAACAAATGTTGGAGAGGTTGTGGAGGAAAGAGAACCCTCTTACACTTTTGGTGGGAATGCAAGTTGGTACAGCTACTTTGGAAAACAGTGTGGAGGTTCCTCAAAAAGTTAAAAATAGAGCTACCCTATGACCCAGCAATTACACTACTGGGTATTTATCCCAAAGATACAGATATAGTGAAAAAAAGGGCCATATGCACCCCAATGTTCATAGCAGCAATGGCCACAATCGCCAAACTGTGGAGGGAGCCGAGATGTACTTCAATAGACAAATGGAAAAAGAAAATGTGGTCCATATATGCATTGGAATATTACTCAGCCATCGGGAAGGATGAATACCCAACTTTTGCATCAACATGGATGGGACTGGAGGAAAATTATGCTAAGTGAAATAAGTCAAACAGAGAAAGATAATTATCACTTGGTTTCACTTATTTGTGAAACAAGGAATAACATGGAAGACTTTAGGAGAAGGAAGGGAGAAATGAAGGGGTGGGGGTACCAGAGGTGAGATGAACTATGAGAGACTGTGGACTCCAGGATATAAACTGAGGATTGCAGAGGGTAGGGGATGGGGGGACTAGGTGAGCCCGGTGATGGGTATTAAGAAGGGCACATATTGCATGAGCACTGAATGTTATATGCAAACAATGAATCATGGAACACTACATCAAAAACTAATGATGTTCTGTATGGTATCTAACATAACATGATAATAAAAAAGCAACAACAATGATATACCCTTATGCACTTATTGGAATTACCAAAATCCAGTTCACTGAAAACCCTAAATGCTGGTGAGGATTTGAAGCAACAAAAACTGCCATTCACTGTGTGAATGTAAGATGGTACAGCCACTTTGGAAGATAGTTTGGCAGTTTATTTTCTTTTCTTTTAATTTTTTTTATTATGTTATGTTAGTCACCAAACAGTACATCATTAGTTTTTGATGTAGTATTCCAAAATTCATTGTTTATGTATAACACCCTGTGCTCCCTGCAATACGTGCCCTCCTTAATACCCACCCCTGGGCTCAGACATCCCTTCACCTCCTCCCCTCTAAAACCCTCAGTTTGTTTCTCAGAGTCCATAGTCTCTCATGGTTTGTCTCCCCCTCCAATATCCCTCCCTTCACTCCTGGCAGTTTCTTACAAAACTAAACATACTCATATAGAATACCGCGATTGTGCTCTTTGATATTTACTCAGATGAATTGAAAACTTGTGTTCACACAAGAACCTGCACATGAGTGGGTGCTTGTGGCAGCTTTATTCACAACTGTCAAGACTTGGATGCAACCACGACATCCTTCAGTAGGTAAATGGATAAACTGTGCTATATTCAGACAACACAGTATTATCCAGCACTAAAAGTAATCGGGGTTTCTCCTTCTTGCTCATCATTTGTATGAAGAATATTTAGAACATAGTAAAACAATTTACTCTTTGTCTCTGAATTTTTAGTAAGTTTTCTCAAACCTAGCTTCACCAATAAACTTAGACCCTTTCCTCTTTCTAAACCATTTGTGTGTGTGTGTGTGTGTGTGTGTGTGTGTGTGTGTGTGCATGTGTGTATATTTTCAGCTGTTGGTTTTGTCTTAAAAGCTCATTCTTGAAAAAAATAGTATTATAATTATCGTTGTTTTGTGTTCAGTCACGGATGGTTTGAACAAGCGTTCGAACCTCACAGTTCCATCAGGATGAAGGAGGAGAATTCCAAGTTATGATAAACCTGCTACAGCCCTTTATTATGGAAGATATACTAGGAGAATATCAGCTCTGACTCTGCAGGGCATCTTTGAGATTTATAAGAACATGGATGTGTTCTCCAAGAGTATTTGCATAGTTTTAGTAATGTTACATATTTTCTACTTTTATACTGTCTTCACCTTTCATTAAATATTTTTGAAAAAGTGATCCTGAAATCACTCTTAGTCTAATTAATATCTTGACTGCTGGTGTGTGTACAATTGCTCTCAGAAGTCTTTCCTTTGGAAAACAACAATTTTCAATGTTCTGTGGCATTAGAGAAATACTTCAAGATATGAAACATTTTAGTTATATTATTTATACAGTAAATGCATATATATATTCTATATATTTCACATTTTTATATGTTTCTACATAAATGCATGTATGGATGGTATGTGCAATTGTCTTTGTATGTGTATGTATAAAATCTATTTTAGGTATCTCAAACTGGTGTTCTTGTACCTCAAATAGATTTGTAGAATGTATTATGTAATTCAGAGGTGATCTGTTCCAACTCCTTTCTTTCACTTTAGGTCAGGACCTAAGGTAATGCTCAACACTGATCAATAGATTTTTGGTTAACAAATACCAATGATAAAATTTATTCCATTTGTTTTTTTATCCAAAGTTCTGTTCTGACGGTCTGTTTTAAAGTGAGTATCACTGTCTCTATCTCCTTTTCTTTTCCGCATCGTTGACGGGTGTGAAGTCTTCTCCTCTCTACCACCTCCCGCCCCACTTACTCTTTGTCTGGCTAACTGCTGCATGTTACTTCATGTTTCAGCTTTGAGACCACTCCTCAGCAGTCTTGCCAGATGACCCACTTCAGGTTGGGATGAGTGGTCTTTGTATAGGTTCCCATGGTGTCTTCTGCTCTTCTTTATCTTGGCACTTACCATACTGCACTGGAATTCTCAATCTATCTGGCTGTCTATTATCTATCTGTTTAACTATCTATTTATCTATCTATCTATCATCTATCTATCTATTAGCTATCTAGGATCTATATATCTAGCATCTATCTATCTATCTAGCATCTATCTATTAGCTATCTATTATCTATCTATTATCTATCTATCTATCTATCATCTATCTATCTATCTATCATCTATCATCATCTATCATCTATTAGCTATCTAGCATCTATCTATCTATCTATCTATCTATCTATCTATCTATCTATCATCTATCATCTATCTATTCCTCACCATCTATCCATCATCTTTCTATCTTTCTACATATATATCCCTTCATTAGAACATTAGCTCCTTCAGAATAAGGACAGTAAACTGTTTATTGTTTTATTTCCCAAATTCATCAGCATTTGGCATATGTTCAGTGCTCAGTATATATTTGTTGAATGAATGAATGAAGAATCTGATTTCTATTAGACCCAACCTAATTTCTTTTACCCATCATCAAATTAGCAACACAGATGGCCTAGCTTACTTTAGGAATGGAAGCCAGCTGATTTGTAATTTTGATTTTAGCCAAGAAGGTTTTGAGATGATTGAAAATGTTATCTGTTATTTTTGTCTGTTGACGTTCATGTGTGTCACTTGCTTGAAAACCTGAAAGAAACTGTACTAATATTTGGAATGACTACTCCTATCTGTTCTAAAAACCATATGTTTTGGTATCACAGTTACTGTATCCCCCATCTGTTCAGTATACAAAGCTGTTTCTGATGAAAAGAGAAGAAAATCATTTCTGAGGACAGAGTCTGCACAGGACCCAAATCAGACAGACCAGAATGTCCCATTCAGAGACAAATACCTGACATTATATTTTTAAAAAGATTTTATTTATTTATTTGACAGAGAGGAACACAGCTAGAGAGGGAACACAAGCAGGGGGAGTGAGAGAGGGAGAAGAAGGCTTCCTGTTGAGCAGGGAGCCTGATGTGGGGCTCGATCCCAGAACTCCTGGATCATGACCTGAGTCAAAAGCAGACACTTAATGACTGAGCCACCCAGGCACCCCAACACCTGATGGTGGAATTGTAGCAGCCATGATAATCACCCCACACCTCCAACACATGCAGTCCCTACAATCCAGTGTGTTTCTCAAAGACTAGGTTCATGTGTATTTATTTATTTTTTGAGATTTATTTAATGTAGAGAGAGAGCGAGCTTGTGCATGTGTCAGTTGAGGGGAGGAGCAGAGAGAGAGGGAGAGGGACAGAGAATCTCCAGCAAAATCCCTGCAGAGCGCAGAGCCTGACATGGGGCTCCATCTCACTACCCTGACATCATGACCTGAGCTGAAACCAAGAGTTGGATGTTCAACTGACTGAGCCACCCAGGGGCCCCATCATGTTTACTTTAAAAGAAAAAGTGCTTGATACATTTAATTGCAATGAATTCTTTATTAAAAGTAAAAAAAAAATGATGGAACTTTTAATATAATCAAAGAAAAGGCTATTAGACTGGGATGGCTCCAATGCCTTGGAAGTCTTCTAAGCAAACCAAAGCCCGAGCCAGAGTCACTGCACTCATATCCCAGAAAATGGAACTTAATAGTCACAACAGTCAACTAGGCTTTCCCAAATGAGTCAACTGCTTAAGTCCAAACCCAACAAATAATTTCCTTGCCTTGCTGTGTGTCTTCTCTGTAAAAACCCCTCCCTTAGCTCCTATGGTAGAATCCTCCTAATCACTTCTGATTTGGCACTGCTCAAAGAAACTCTTGAATGTGCCACAGTTTATATTTTCACAAAGCTAATGTGGGTGGTCACCATCGCATGGGTGTGGTCAACTCTGTGTACTCCAGAGACCCTTGGCCACTAGGGTGAACAGAAGTAATGACCAGGAATGCTGAGCGACTTAAGGGCTAGCAGGGAATCTCTCTGCTCCAAATTTTCAAAAATATCAAAGGTTTGAAGAAGTTATGAAAATAAAAAAAGGTATCTTGGGCAAAAGTGAGGGTAAAGCAAGATGTGATTTTCATTTACCTTCACTGAGATTAGCTTGTTAGAATAGCTAGACACCCTTGGAATAGTGCCTCCCTGCAATGAAATATTGAAAGAGTAAGTTTGAATTAAGTCATAGAGGCACAGTGAGGCAGGCTAATAGTTCTTAGGCTCCTGAGCCCTGGGTACTTAGAAGAAGCAGAGGGATTGCCATTAGAAGGGCATACATGGGCCCCAGGAAAGCAAACAGACTAAGGATGCTTGCATATAACCAGGTGAAATAAAATGTAGCTTTGCAAACAAGGATTATGGCTTGGGATTGACTAGGCCAAGCTGTATTCTTGAGATATCATTTTGCAGTCTAGTAAGTTGAAGTTCAAGTTTCTTGGAAGCAAGCACAAAGGACTCCATAAACATTCCTTTTATTTTAAAGCAATTCTGTGGGGCGCCTGGGTGGCTCAGTTGGTTAAGCGACTGCCTTCGGCTCAGGTCATGATCCCGGAGACCCGGGATCGAGTCCCGCATTGGGCTCCCTGCTCGGCGGGAAGCCTGCTTCTCCCTCTCTCACTCCCCCTGCTTGTGTTCCCTCTCTAGCTGTGTTTCTCTCTGACAAATAAATAAAATTAAAAAAAAAAAGAAAAGAAAAAGCAATTCTGGACATGATTATTAAAATGGAAAAAATTGTAAAAGAAACACTGACCTTCTGCATTGCAACCCTATATAGGCTTGAAGCAGAAGTAATGTCTTGAATTTTCTATCTCTGATTAGATTTAAGTTTTGTGAATACACTTTCCAGTTCTTTGTATAAAGTTGCCTTTTATGAAGCACGTAGGCTGGAATTAAAGATAGTGCTATCCCACAGCCTCACTTCTCTGTAGTTACAAAAGTGTGACCACATAGAGTAGATGTGCAGACATTTGAAGTACACAAATTCTGTCTTGTCAACAGCCCAGCCTCCTGCAAGGCTCCTGCCAAGAAAATGCATCTAAGCAGGCCGGGTGGATACACATGCCAGCTAAGTTCTGTCACTGATCCAGTTTAATCAGATGTCTCGCTACTAATTTACATCCAGAGACTTTTTTTAAAGCTCATTAAATAAATTGGAATAAAAGCCTGACTTGTCAATTCTGTTCTGTGCTTCTCTATAACAAATTGAAGTAAAATGTGATTTTGCAAACAAGGATTATTTAGGTTTTGATTATCCACAAGTATGCATTATGTATTGTTAATGGATTACTTTAGTTATCATTTCTATTTTCCTGAGTTGGGGTTGAAGTGTGTGTGTTCGTGTGTGTGTGAGTTCAAGTGTCTCGGAATTTAAAGTGAAGATTACCAGCTCCTCACCTCAAGGCCAGGAAAATGGGTTTCCCAGGAGATCACTTGGGGAACTTTATATGTGTCCCATTACCTTTAGGCCGAAAAGGTTGATTGCCATGTTAGCAGATCAAGGAGTGCTTACTCTCCTCAGAGTGGACCTCCTGTTCATGGGTTTGCTGGGCCAGGTGAGGTCCCAAGTGTAGAGAGCCAGCATAGATCGTACCCAAGAGGGCCTACTGTTGGGGAGAGTGGACCAAAGGACAAAGGGAGTCTGGGAAGAGTAAAAGACCAGCTAGAATACAGAGCAACCACTTTTAGCAAGGGAATGCTGAGGAAGAGAATCCTAGTGACTGGAACACGAGGAATGCTTCAGAAAAACCTGTGTAAGCACTGTACCCACTGAGCAGCAACAGACGTACTGAATTGAAAGACAAAAATAAATATAAATACAGAATACCTGGTTAAGCTTGAAGTTCAGTTAAATGATGAATGTTTTCCTGAAGCTCAAATCTAACTGGGTGTCCTGTGTTTTTATCTGGTAACTCTGCCTGTCAGAAAAGTCAGATTTCAACATGTGCGAGGCTAAGAGAGCACAATGCTACCTCTAGATAGCCTTTTCCAAGTAAAAAATTTACTGTCGTGTTTCTATTCTTTATGATCTGGAGGGGTCAGAAGCTGGGTTAGAAACAAAAGTGAGGTAAAAACACAGGAAAAAGAATCAACCAAATGCCACCTCCCCCTCCCACAATGTTGCACAGTTAAGTTGGGGAAAGAAAGCAATAATTTTGATTCTCTGTGATAGAACCATTAATTACAGATTTGAAGGTCTTCAATTTCTAAAGAAAAAAAGTCACAAATGGCTTGAAATTTTACCTGGGGCCAAGGGAAGACCAGGACCCTATGGAATACTTTTTTTCTTTTAAAGATTTTATTTATTTATTTGACAGAGAGATAGATCAAAGGTAGGCAGAGAGGCAGGCAGAGAGAGAGGGGGAAGCAGGCTTCCCGCCAAGTAGAGAACCCAATGTGGGGCTCCATCCCAGGACCCTGGGATCATGACCTGAGCCGAAGGCAGAAACTTTAACCCACTGAGCCACCCAGGCACTCCTGGAATACTTTTAAAGGGATCATAGAAGAGAAAAAAACTTTTGTTATAGTTAACAATACTGTATTATACATTTGAAAGTTGCTGAGAGTAGATTTTAAAAGTTATCACGTTCGGACACCTGGCAGGCTCAGTCGTTAAGTGGCTGCCTTCGGCTCAGGTCATGGTCCCGGAGTCCTGGGATCAAGCCTCACATCGGGCTCCCTGCCTGGTGGGAAGCCTGTTTCTCCCTCTCTCACTCCCCCTGCTTGTGTTCCCGCTCTAGCTGTGTTTCTCGCTGTCAAATAAATAAATAAAATCTTTTTAAAAAAGTTATCACATTGCAAAAACAAATCACAACTATGTGAGGTAATGGCTGTTAACTAAACTTAGGTGGTGATCATATATATATATACATGATGTAATTGTTATGTAGTACACCTTAAATTAATGCCATGTTATATGTTAACTCTATCCGAATAAAACCTGGGGAAGAAAATTGCTTCCTGATTATTTCTCCACAAGTCTTTTATGCCTATCATGATGGTTAATTACATCTTTGTTGTTGTTGAATAAGATGTTTAATGAGCTATTTCTACAAATTTAGAGCTATAAAGACCGGGACCCCAAAGTAGGTGTCATAGGAAACAAGTTTCCCACATTCTTAAAAGAAGGGCTGCATGTGAGAGGTGACTGCAAACCTTCCCTGACCCCAGGACTTAGAGGAGAATACCAAGGATTCACTGAGAGGAGGAGCAAAGATTTCTTTGTGACAGATTTTGAGAGTGCTGCATTTCCCTTTCTTGTGCCTCGAACCCAAAGAGAAGCCTTCAGGACAGCCACTCATGAAGTGTGAGGAGAGGGTGCTGGCCTGTGGGCACACACACTTGGGAAGACACTAACATTTCTGCTCTCTCTGTCACCTTCTGGGCGGAATGTTGCTGAGGTGCTGATACTCCGGGGACTAGCACCACTATGGGCGCAGAGTAGGGTGTATTGAGTGAGTTCTTAAAAGAATGTTAGAGCCATCTCCTGGAGTTTAGGCAGAAGTGTGGGGAAAAAGATCCGTGTTTACCTTTCACTTTAAAAATCATGTAAAGTTGAAGGTCTGGCCTGAGTATCTGAGCTGAGGAGAGTATAAGGCGATGCTCAGAGAGAACAGTCTGTGTTTCCAGAGTTTGGTAGGGCAAGAGTATGCGGCCAGAGTAAATCATGTAAGAATTTTTCTGGACATGCAGAAATTCAAGAAGTTTGCTTGCCTAATGGACTTGGTAAGCCCAATAGAAAGAGGCCTTGCATGCTGTACCATTGGTTATGTGGACTGAAAGGGATGTCATAGGGGATCATTTGGAGAGGATATCATTTGGCCCAAGCAGAGGGATAAGGGGGATTCCTAATGGGAAGGGGCTCTGAGAACCCATCAGCCAGAGAATTAGCAACAGAGCATCTGTCACAAAGAAGTCACTGAGAATAGAATATAATCAAGACTATTTTTCCCCTACATTTCCTGCCTTGACTCTGGAGGAGTGTGGCAGAGTGTTCCAATTTTAAAGCATGGCCCAACATTCTGATATACCTCCTATCAGAAGCTGGGGTCTTGGTTCCCTTCCTTGAACCTGGAAACTGCAACTGCTTGATATTAATATGGTAAAAGTTACACTGCTCCAGTTTCTGGTCTATGCCTTTAGAAACTGACAGCTTCTTTCCTGAAGATACTTGCTCTGACAACCCAGCCACCATGCTGTGAGGAAGCCAAGCAGATTCATGGAGAGGGCTTGTGTGGGTGTCCAAGCTATAGGTCAGCTTTTGTCCCAGCCAACAGCCAGCATCAACCTCCAGATGTCTGAGTGAAGAAGCCTCCAGACCATTCCAGCCTTCAATCTTTGAGTCATTCCCCAGCCCTTGAGTTGCCTGAGGTGGTGCCACGGGGAGGACAGGTGGCATATTTATAAGCAAAACAAAGTTGTGATAAGCCTCTAAATTTGGGATAAAACACTTAGCATAAAACACTCTTTCCCCATCCATGTTGTCACAAATGACATTTCATTATTTTTGATGATTGAATAATAATTTCTATTGTATGTATATCTATATATCTATATCTATATTTTCTTTACTCATTGTCAGTCAATGGACTTTTGGGCTCTCTCCATAGTTTGAGCATTGTTGATAACGCTGGTATAAACAGATAATTTCATTCACTTCCATTGAAACAGTTATCTGCTTATAGTGATCATGTTGTGAAATTTGTCTCAAAAAATGGTTGAGAGTAGTTAAGAAAATACTGACAGAATAATAAGATGGGAATATTTGCATAGCTAGAGGTAGAAGAGTCACATTAATGGACAGAGTAGAAAATGTGCAAATATACATGTAAATATTTGGATATGTAAAACCATCATTTCAAATCAGAGGGAACTGATGCATTTTTCAACAAAGGTAATGGTATAACCAGCTAAATGTGTGAAAATAATGAATTTTGAATGGCTAAAGAGAGGACTGATAGCCATGACCACAATAAAACTTTTACTCTCTATTGTCAAGAACACCGGAATGTAAAGTAAATTAAAATGTACTAAGAAACATATTTGCAGCCCATGTGAGAACCAGACAGTATAGGATGTTTATCAGTTGATTTGTGTGGCTACCCACATCTCCTTCTCTGAAAACAAAACAAACAGGTAGAAAACCATATGAACTTCTTCCCCTAACCCCTCAAATTCCCTAGTCATGTCTGATCTGATGGGTGATGTGCATCTAGCTCAAAGCAAGACACTTTAGGAGTCAGGTTCTCAGCCTCACATATCTGAATGTGGTAAAGCAGATAATGTAGCTGATTATTGTACATGCCAGAGAACATTCATGCTTTACTTCCTCGTAGAATAGGGCTCAGAGTTGGTGCTACAGCAACCTGCAGTCTCATGAATGCATACTCCATGAATACATAAAGGAAGTCTTGTCAAGCAAATTAATCTGTGAAAAGAAAAAAGGGACAGATACGAAGAGAGAAGTAGAAGAATCCAGAAAGCAAGAACAGCTAGCTGCCTGACAACTTCCAGTTAGTCCTTGGGAGGTATTGTTCTTCCTTTTGGTTTTGCATTCTGTGAAGTTATCCCTTTTCCTAGCTACAAATTCCATACTTCCTAAAACAGATTGAAGATATTTGTTTCAACAAATACATGATATTCATGACATAGGACTAATATATGGAATATCCCTTCATATCAATAACATTTTCATAGTAAAATGGGCAAAAGTACAAACTGGGATTTTTCTAAAGAAATATTAACAGCCAATAAAAATGGGAAAAATTAAACTCCATGAAGATAAAAACAGAGCTATTAAAACAACATAATACAATAGCAGTCAGACAACAGAAAGAAATAAAAGGTATCCAGCTTGGCAAAGAGGAAGTCAAACTCTCTCTCTTTGCAGATGACATGATACTCTATGTGGAAAACCCAAAAGACTCTACCCCCAAACTACTAGAACTCATATAACAATTCGGTAATGTGGCAGGATACAAAACCAGTGCACA
Organism: Spilogale gracilis; assembly: GCA_004023965.1. NCBI lineage: Eukaryota > Metazoa > Chordata > Mammalia > Carnivora > Mephitidae > Spilogale > Spilogale gracilis. The sequence goes on along the minus strand of PITA01001867.1, from coordinate 44,788 downwards.
GAAATCAGTTGCATTCTTATACACTAACAATGAAAAAATAGAAGGGGAAATCAGAGAATCGATTCCATTTACTATAGCACCAAAAACTATAAGATACTTAGGAAAAAACCTAACCAAAGGAGTCAAGGATCTGTACTCAAGGAACTACAGAACACTCATGAACGAAATTGAAGAAGACACAAAAAGATGGAAAAGCATTCCATGCTCATGGATCAGAAGAATAAACATTGTCAAAATGTCTATACTGCCCAGAGCAATCTACACTTTCAATGCCATTCCGATCAAAATTCCACCAATATTCTTCAAAGCGTTGGAACAAACAATCCTAAAATTTATATGGAACCAAAAAAGACCCCGAATCGCTAAGGAATTGCTGAAGAAGAAAAGCAAAGCTGGGGGCATCTCGTGACCTGATGTCAGGCTTTATTACAAAGCTGTGATTACCAAGACAGCATGGTACTGGCTCAAAAACAGAGAAATAGACCAATGGAACAGAGTGGAGAGTCCAGATATGGACCCACAAATCTATGGACAAATCATCTTTGACAAAACAGGAAAAAATATCCAGTGGAAAAAAGACAGTCTCTTCAATAAATGGTGCTGGGAAAATTGGACAGCTACGTATAGAAGAATGAAACTAGACCATTCTCTTACACCACACACAAAGGCAACCTCGAAATGGATGAAAGACCTCAGTGTGAGGCAGGAATCCATCAAAATCCTGGAAGAGAACATAGGCAGTAACCTCTTTGACATCGGCCACAGCAACTTCTTTCAAGACACATCTCCAAAGGCAAAGGAGACAAAAGCGAAAATGAACTTCTGGGACTTCATCAAAATAAAAAGCTTCTATACAGCAAAGGAAACAATCAACAAAACAAAGAGGCAACCCACAGAATGGGAGAAGATATTTGCAAATGACACTACAGACAAAGGGCTGGTATCCAAGATCTATAAAGAACTACTCAAACTCAACATCCAAAAAGAAGATGAACACATCAAAGAGTGGGCAAGAGACATGAAGCGGCACTTCTCCATAGAAGATATACAAACGGCTAACAGACACATGAAAAAATGTTCAGCGTCACTAGCTATCAGGGAAATTCAAATCAAAACCACTCTAAGATACCACCTTACACCAGTCAGAATGGCCAAAATTAACAAGTCAGGAAACAACAAGTGTTGGAGAGACTGCGGAGAAAGGGAAACCCTCTTACACTGTTGGTGGGAATGAAAGCTGGTGCATCCACTTTGGAAAACAGTGTGGAGATTCCTTAAAAAATTAAAAATAGAGCTACCCTATGACCCTGCAATTTACCCCAAAGGTACAGATGTAATGAAAATAAGGGCCATATGTACCCCAATGTTCATCGCAGCAATGGCCACAATCGCCAAACTGTGGAAAGAGCCAAGGTGCCCATCAACATATGAATAGATAAAGAAGAGGTGGTACATATATACAATGGAATACTATGCCTCCATCAGAAAGGATGAATATCCAACTTTTTTAGCAATATGGACTGGACTGGAAGAGATTATGCTCAGTGAAATAAGCCAAGTAGAGAAAGTCAAGTATCACATGGTTTCACTTACTTGTGGTGCATAAGGGGTAACCTAGAGGACAGTAGGAGAAGGAAAGTAAATGGGAAGTAAGGTAATCCAGGGAGAGAAACGAAACAACAGAGACTTTGGACACAGAAACAAACTGAGGGACTTGGAGGGAGGGGGGTGGGGGGATGGGAGAGAGCCCGGTGGTGGGTACTGAGGGCACATATTGCATGGAGCACTGGGTGTGGGGAATGGGGAATGAATCTTGGAACATTGGAAAAAAAATTTAAGTAACAATAAAAAAATTAAAAAAATAAAACAACATAATACTACACTTTCAATATTTCATGTTAACAAAGACTGTTTTAGGACTTCAATATTGAGAAAGAGTAGGGAAAATAGTTTTTCATGTATTACTTCTAAGAGTATATATTGGCCGAACTTTTCTGGAAGTAAGTTTTACATACTCTTTGATAGAGCCAATCTACTTTAGCCACTAAGACACTCATTAAGTTACAATGATATAATTACAATGCCATAAAACTTTTATAGATTTCTAGGATGAAAATATGTATACACATACATTTCTGACTTTATAAATCATGATTATCTGCCAGCAACAATATTATGGTTATTTTTTGAAGATAGAAAAAGTGCATGAAAGTAAAATTAGAAGATAAAAAATATCCATGATTCTTTACTCCCCGGTTTCTATTCTTGATATGCAAGGTAAGAAATAGATCACATTATACAGGTGGCCATCTAGTAGATAGATCCAAAGACCATTTCCTTGGATTCATGTCCTGATCTTGATTGTCCAGCTGTGTGTGACATAGTGACCAACTCCTTGGCTGTTGTGTCCATCCCTTTTTTTGGATTCCTTCTAAGTTTCAGAGTTTCCCTTCTCATTCTCATTGACAACTTACTCTTCTGATATTAAAAAGTATATGTATATATTTATTTTAATCAGACTAACATATTCATTCTGCTTGTCTAATTTTTTATTATTATGTTTAATTAGCCAGAATATAATACATCATTAGTCTTGATGTAGTGTTCAGTGATTCATTAGTTGCATATAATACCTGGTGCTCATTACCACAAGTGTTCTCCATAATACCCATCACCCAGTTACCCCATTCCCCCACTCTCCTCCCTTATGTAAACCTCAGTTTGGTTCCCAGAGTCCAGAGTTTCTCATGGAGAGACTCCCTCTCTTATTTCTTCCCATTCAGTGTTCCCTCCCTTCCCCTGTGTTCTTCTGCGCTATTCCTTATGTTCCACATATGAGTGGAACCATATGATAATTGTCTTTCTCTGCTTGACTTATTTCACTTAGTGTAACACTCTCCAGTTCCATCCATGTCGACGCAGATGGTGGGCATTCCTCCTTTCTGATGGTTGAGTAATAGTCCATTGCATATATGAACCATGTCTTCTTACCCTTCATCTGTTGACAGATATCTCGGCTCTTTCCACAGTTTATCTATTATGACCATTGCTGCTAGGGCAACCCATGGAATGGGAGAAGATATTTGCAAACGACGTTATGGATAAAGGGCTGGTATCTACGTTCTATAAAGAACTTATCAAACTTAACACCCAAAAAACAAATAATCCAGTCAAGAAATGGGCAGAAGACATGAAGAGACACTTCTTCAAAGAAAGCGCACAAATGGCTAATGGACACATGAAAAAGTGTTCAACATCTCTAACCATCAGGGAAATACAAATCAAAACCACATTGAGATACCACTTTACACCAGTTAGAACGGCTAAAGTTAAGAAGACAGGAAACAACAAGTGTCAGTGAGGATGTGGAGAAAGAACACTCTTACACTGTTGGTGGGAGTGCAAACTGTTACAGCCACTCTGGAAAACAGTGTAGAGGTATCTCAAGATGTTAGAAATAGAGCTACCTTATGACCCAGCAATTACACTACTGGGTATTTACCTCAAAGATACAGATGTAGTGCTTGTCTAATTTTTGAAATAACTTCCTTGATAATTTTTTTTCCTGATCCTCCCCCCCTTTATCAATTTTAGGCTCAATCTCCATTGAACTGAATGTTCCTTGCACATGCTATGTTTTCTCTAACCTTAGGGATCTTTGATAGCTGGTTTCTCTTCCTGGAACTCTTTCCTACTGTCTTTCATTTCTCATTCACATCACTGTGGAGGATTATTACAATAATGGTGAATCAAGCCTGTCCATGATCTTTGCAGGTAATGCTACTATCCCTCCCATCAAGAGGTGGTGTCTATGTCTCCAATTCCTTGAATCTTGGCTGGTTTTGTGTCTTGCTTTGACCAGTAGAATGTGGTAGATGTGACGTTATGTAAGCTTCAGAGAATAGGAGTTGCAGGCTTTGTAACTTCTGCTTTCAACTTCTTGGAATCCTGAGACTACTATCCTGTGAAGCCTGGTCTAACCTACAGGAGGATGAGAGGCCATATGGAGACCTGGGGCACCCCAGTCAATGGCCAGCAGCAGTCTTTGTCAGATATATCTGTGAGGCCATCTTGGATCTTTCAGTAGGGAACTTGGATTACCTTCATCATGTGAACAATCCCAGGACAGATCAGCAGAAGAATTGCTGGGATTGCCATCCTGTGGAACGTTAAATCACAGTTACTTTAAGCCACAAAATTTTGGAATGGTTTCTTAGGCAGCAATAGTCAGCTGATATAATCACTTTCTTCATAGGAAGCATTTCTGAATACCATTCCCTATCAACCAGCCTCTAACTCTCTGTGCCCTCTCTGCCCTCTGTCTGTTACTTAGCTTTGTTTTCTTCTCTACTACCCCTATGAACAAGTCTTATACGATATAGTCATTGTAGGTTTGCTTCTCTCTGTCCTTGACTAAAATGGGAGGGACAAATCTCTACATTATTAATTGTTGTGTCCTTGGCAACTGATAGAATGCATAACATAGAGTCTGAATTAATTTTGTAAAATTTATAAACAAATATACTTGAATCATGTTGTATTTTGTTACCTGATTTTATATTAAATGGTAGAGCCCCAACATATTTCCAGAGCAACCAGTAGTCTTTTGCAACATTATTTTTAATAGCACTAGGCTATACCTTTGTTAGGATGTATCATAATTCATTAAAATTTACATCCTACTTCTGACATGTAGGTCGTTATCAATTTTTCACTATTATAAAAAATACCGCCTTGAACATCTTATAAACAAACCTTTGCACACATCCTTGATTATTTTCTTATAATAAATTATCAAAAGTGAAATTGCCTTGTCAAAAGTTGTAATGTATAAAATATTCTTAGCCTGTTTGTGATCATTACAAAAGAAGGAAAAAAATTAGGGTAACAAAAAGAGAAAATAAAAGTTGCCAGGATTACTGATGATGTTATGAATTTATCCATATTTTCTTCCTTATCTAAAATACACATGTTACTTATGCATTTTTGGTAAAAAAAAATTAAAAAGTACGAAAAGGTATAAGGTAAAAAGTAATTCGTCTTCCCATGCCTGTCCCCCAGACTCCTGATTCTTTTCTCCAAGGCGTGCCCTGCTACAACCTTCTTGTGTATTCTTAAGGTCTTCTAGGCACACCTGCATTTATATGCATAGTCAGTCTTCCCCCTCCTTCTCTCTCTCTCTCACCCTCATTTCCTTCCTTCCTTCTTCACAAATAGAAGCTCTTTATACACATTTTCTATACCTTTTTCCACTTAATATATTTTGGGAGATTGTTTTGTAGCATTATATAGAGAGCAGTTTCATTCTTTTTCCTTTATCAACCAGGTTGATTTAGTGTATCACCCCACATAATCTTGTATATATCCCTCATTTTGCTTCTTTTTAATGTTTTTAAAGAAGATAATACATTCCCATGGTGTAACAATTGAAAGACCACAAAAAGATGTTTAGTGAATGATCTTGCTCCTACTTTTGTTCCCCAATCACCTCCTCAAGGTCAGCACTTAGATTGGTTTCTTGTATCTCCCTCCCTTCTTTATGCAAGTGCAAGCAAACACGTATCAGCTTATTTCTCTTTCATTCTTAGGTAGAAGATAGTATGCTACATAAATCAGGGTCCCAGCAGGAAACAGAATTCTGCCATGATAATTCAACTGAATAGATTTAATGAGGCAGATTTTTCAGAGGTTGAACGGTAGTGTTCAGGGAGCAGAAATATTTACTGGCCCTAAACTGGAAGGGGCAAAGAGATCAGAAAGGTTTACTACAGCCAAATGAGAGCTAGAGCCACCGAGGAGGCTTCCCAGGCAGGCTGGAGTCACAGTCAAGGCTACGTGCCAGTCCTGCCAAAAGTTGGGTACCAAGGTAGACAGGAAGTAGGGAAGAAACACCCTGGCTTCTCTCCCCTCACCCACCTATCTGTGGCTCCCACCGGCCAAACCCACCCAAAATGAGTCAGTAGGGTGGGGGCGGGGGGCTATTGATGCAATTCCCGGGATCAACCTTGGAGGGCACAGAACAAGGCAGAGAAGCATGGACTATGAAATACAGATCTGGTTAGGGCAAAAGGAGAACAACCTGATGCACACCATGTCCATTGTTGTGAAACTTGCCTCTTTCCATTTTTTACATCTTACAGGTCTTTCTGTATCAGGACATGGGGACCTTTCTCATTTGTTTTTAACAGAGGCTGTCTTCAGTTTTTAATCAATTTACCATATTTATGTGGGCTGCCCTCATAATAAACTTAAATTTAAGTTTTTGTCAACCTTTGGAATGGTGCAAACTACTGTATACATACGACTTTTCCTGTGCCCAGCGATCTCTGAAGGATATATTTTCAGACTCTGATTATGGTATAATTTGGGGAGATGTTACCAGATTCCCTTCTGTAGTAATTGTACCATTTTGCACTGCAAGTAACAAAGCAGAAACAGAAGCATGCTTTTCCCCCACAGCCTCATAGACAGTATTGCTGAATTTTAGAATATTTGTCAAAATGATAGAGGAATAATGTAATATCTAGGTAATAAATATATATAAGTATATATATATTTGCATTTCTCTTATTCTGAAGGAAATTGAGCTTCTTATTGTATGTTCAAAGGATGTTAAATTTCTCTCCCTATGAATTATTTGTTCATATGATTTGCCCATTTTTCTAATGGACCAAATTTTCATTTTGATTTGAAAAGCTCTTCCTCCATTAGGGACATTAGCCTGGGTGGTATTAGCTGAGGATGTTACCTAGCTTTTTCCCTTTTACTTTGCTTTTTTTTTTTTTTTAATACAGATTTGTTTTACATCTTTATTTTTAGCATCACATTTATCAATTTGCTTTGGCCTTTTAGATCTGTAAATCATGGTTAAAGACCTCCCCTACTCCAAGGTTATAAGGAAAATTGCCCCTAATTTTTTTGCCAAGTGTTTTTTTAATGATTTAATTGGTTACATTCCAATCATTGATCCACCAGTTTATCCTTTTTTTCCTCCTCTTGTGGTCCCTATTCTATTCCCAAGGCAACTTAGTTGTCTCAACACCCTATATTAAATAATATGTTAACTCCACCGATTTGAGATGCCACCTTAATGTTTACTAATTCCTCTATGTTTTTGTATCTATTTCTGGACCTTCTTATCTATATCACTGGTTTGTCCAGTCATATGCCAGAGCCACCCTGTTTTAATTATGGAACCTTCACCACATGCTTTAGCAGCACATGTTTGCTTCCGTGGTAGGACAGGTCTTAGATTATTGTTTTTCTTTTTTCAGAATTTCCATGGCTATCCTTGCTTGTTTATTTTTTCCATGAGAATTTTATAATCAATCAATTTATAACATGTCCACTTTTGGGCTTTTTCACCTGAAGCTTGTTTTGCCTGTAATTAATACCCTAACTCCTGCTTCTTTTCATTTATATTTTCTTAAAATACCTTTTCTGCATCCTTCCTTTTTTCATTTCGGACTCACATTGTTTTGAGTGTGTCTGTTGCGTATAGCATAGAGTTGGGTTTTCCAATGTGATCTAATCGGAAAATCTATTTAAAAGATGAGTTATGCTCTTTTCATTTAGTTGTATGGCACATGTGTTCAGTATGTATTCTGTGGCTTATTTTCATATAATACAAAGGTCTTACACTATAGAGTTTGTTTTAGTTGCTTTTGAGATTTGTAATTTTTCTGATATTTAGGATTTTTTTGTTCTAAATATAAATAAATATTTGTTTATAAATATACCTTAATATAACGGCCTTAGTTTTTTCTTTTTTCTTTTCTTTTGTTTTTTGGTGGGATTTTTGGTTTGTTTTGTATTGAGAGATGGAGAGGAAGAGCACAAGCACATGTGGTGTGGAAAGAGGCAGAAGGAGAGAGAATTTTAAGCAGGTCCCACACCCAACGTGAAGCCTAGTGCAGGGCTGAATCTCATGACCTTGAGATCATGACCTGATCTGAAATCAAGAGTCAGATGCTCAACTCATTGAGCCACCCAGATACCTTTCCTTCTGTTCTTTTTCTTAATCCTTTTTTTCTTTAAATCAATTCAGTTAATTCTATACTAAAAGCAATAATTTAACTGGTTTACCTAATTTTTCTTTGGCCACACTGCCTTTCCGATATCACCCAGTTTTAGTTAAGTTGAGCATTTAGCTTCATATTTTGAAGTATGCATTTTCTTTCATTACTGATGTCTTACCCTTGAATGACACAATTTGACTTTCATTATATGGAGATGAGACAAGCAGTGAGCTTATTTTATCTCTCTTCTATTCTCCCCCCCTTTTTAATAAGTTATATCATTGCTACATTGTTAGGACATTTTATGACCTTTTTTCCCACCTTTGTCTTTGTCTTAGTTTTATATTTTAATATATTCAGTTTTACCACAAGCCTTTTGCCAAAGATTTGCCCACCATTTTGGTTGGCTGTTTTTTTTTTTTTTTTTATTGTTACTTAAATTTTTTTTCCCAGTGTTCCAAGATTCATTCCCCATCCCCCACACCCAGTGCTCCACATATTAGGTGCCCCCAGTACCTACCACCAGGCTCTCCCATCCCTTCACCCCCCTCCCTCCAAGTCCCTCAGTTTGTTTCTGTGTCCAAAGCCTCTGTTGTTTCGTTTCTCTCCCTGGATTACCCTAGTTCCCATTTGTTTTTTTCTCTCTAGTGGCAATTTTCTCAAGAAGGGCTCATGTAAACAGTAGTACCTGATTTATTACATGTTCAAAACTGTCAGCCGCCTTTATGCTTCCTGAACTAGAAGCTGAAGATAAAATTTGTGTGTCATACTTTCAAGGATATAAAACCTTGCTTGTATATCAATTCCTTCACTCATCTTTTCTTTCCTCAAGTATTTTGTTGTAGGTTTTCTTCCCTTGACTTGTGGTGTTGAATTTGCAGGTAGAAGCCTGAAGCCAGCTTACTCTTCTTTTTCTTATATATGTATGTCTCTTGAAAGTTTTGTCTGGCTTCCCAGAGTTTTTTTGTTTTTTTTGTTTTTGTTTTGTTTTTGTTTTAGTTAAGTCCTTTATTGTGATAATATTTTTACCGGCATATTTTTTCATATTGACTGACCTGAATAAAATTTCACTGATGCATAGTACACACTTTCAGTTTATAGATTGTCATCTTTTATTCCAGGAAAATTTTCTTGTACCTTATAACTTATAACTGTTGCATACAGTTGTTTTTTGTCTTTCATGTACTCCAAATATGTCTGTTAGAATACTATTTCCCGTTTACTCTATGTTATTTTCTATTTAATCATTTTCATTTAAAATTTTATTTAATTTTTCTTATTTTTTAATTTCTGTCTTGTATGTCTCTTTTTAAAAATAATTTATTTTATTTTTTCAGTGTTCCAAGATTCATTGTTTATGCACCACCCCCAATACTCCCTGCAATATGTGCCCTCCTTGTATGTCCCTTAATGAGCTCCCTACAGCATTCCTTTTCCTTGTTCACAGTCCAATTTTTTCTTTACATATGGAATGATTTTCCATTTGTTGTTCTTCTTTTTTTTCCTGATGTCTGTTTATTCCTATTTCCTCCTGTTATCTGTCTCTTACATCTTCTTGTGATCCTTCTTCATAGCTGTAATTACTTCATAATGTGTTTTGAAAATTTAGGGTAGAATATTTTGTTACCATTTTGTTCTATTTCATGACAACATTCTCCCCCTTGGTGAGTTCCCATCACCAAGGGGAAAATTTTAGTGCTCATTTACACTTACTTTTCCTTCTGCATGGATTCTGTGTGAATATATATATTTACCCATATCTAAATGGGTTGAAATTTCTTAGACAAGTATGGTGGTAGTAGAGGGAGGAGATAGGGAGGGTTGGCTTTCTGTTTTTTTAAATGATCGGATCTCTCTTCTGTCACTATCATGAGAGATTATTTCTTTTATATACAATGCCTCTATTAGACATTGCTTCTTGTTTGCTCCAAACCTAACTTTGTTCAGAAGGATTTTTATCACTGGTCTACTCCACTGGTATCTTTTACTGGCCCCTGTGCCAAGGGACACAGACTTGGCATTCCAAGTTGATTCCCCTCAGTTTTGAAGGTATGATCATGTGGGTGTTATCTGGGAAGCTCCTGTCCTTTTTCTTCTGCTGCTTGTGTTTTTGCTGGTGATTTATATAGTTGACCACACTATATCCCCTGCTCCCCCTGTTTGCTGTGCCTTTTCTGTTGCTGTTTCCTCTGAGGCTCTGCAGGGCAAAATCCCAGCTCCTTTTGGCAGCACTTTAATTTGGAGACTGGGGTTTTCTCTGCTTACTTGTTCCACTGAAAATGATGATTATTTTCATTTTCCCTCTTCCTCTGAATGGTTTTTGAGAGTCAAATGGGAAAATTTAGAACCAAGTAGTCCCTACTGGTGGATTGAACTCTTTAAAAAACATCTCAGCAAATTTGGCATTTGCAGAGCTGGTATCAATAATGCAGAAACACAAGCAGATGAGTAGAAAGACCATTATAATGTAAGTAACACTGTTAACATATTTAATCATGGTGGCACTTCCAGAAACATAATTAAGCAAGAAGTTATATATGTTAAATCATATAATTCTGCTTTGAATGAGTAGGAGGAATGAATAGAAACTGGTTTTCCTTGATTCCAAAAACTTCTTGCTGATTTCATGAGGAAAGTTAATTTGTGTATATCCAGAAGAATAGAGGTTCTATAAGAGAAACTGTGGTTTATTATTTAGTTTCTTTTTTAAAGATTTATTTGTTTACTTGAGAGAGAGACAGAGAGAAAGAGAGAGAGAGAGAGAGAGAGAGAGAGAGAGAGAGAGAGATACAGAGAAAGCATGAGGTGGGGTAGAGGCAGAGGGAGAAGATCTCAAGCAGGGATTGATTTCATGACCCATGAGATCATGGCCTAAGCTGAAATCAGAAGTGGATGCTTAGCTACCTGAGCCACCCAGGTGCCCCTATTGTTTAATTTCAGTGTCAAAGGGAAGTAATCCAAGAGGTATGTCATGTTGAAGTCTGGTTTCTGTTGAAGGAAGCAGGGTCTCTATTCAACCACTCCAGATTTCTGCCTACCTTCTCATAGAAATTCAACTAGACAAGTTAAAGAGATCCATGAATGGCTCTTTTACCCTTTCCTTTTAAAATTTATAAATACAGCAACAAAAAAGAATGATCATGAATGTTAGAAATGTTTCCCTCTCCAATCATTTAACCCATACAATCTGCAATCAGTTTATGAATTTAGAAACTCAAGTGTTTGACATCACTGTCGTAGAAAGTTGCTTGTCTCTGTAGCAGAGGTGGTTTTTTATATGAAGCCAATAAAACATAAGCTTTAGAGATCCTCACTGTTGTGGATTGGACTTTGGGTCCAAGGCCCAAAGAAGAGACCTAGTAATGTGTATACATGATTATATGGCTTTACAGAGTTTGCAGAAGTAAGATATTTAAGCTTTAACATGTTAAGACCTATTTTCTTTTCATCTAGCTTCCCTTTTATTATACTTACACTCATATCAGGTGGCTCTGGTTGATCACAGACATTTTGAGGTCAGGCTATGAGGAAGTTGTGCTGCTAATACTCTCAGTATTTGGACTTACTGAGATATGTGTATGTAGTTTGCCAAGAATTTCATATATCCAGTTAAATTATTGCTGTTCCCGTGAAAGAGTATCTTCTAGTAATATTCTTACCAACCCTCTCCCATTAAGCCAATTCAACCAGTGTCATGGCAAAAAAATGAAAGACCAGAGGACATATCATGATATGAGTAGAAATGCATAGGTAGTAGAAGACAAAGAAAGCTTGAACTATGTGAAGCCAAAAGTCATCTGATGTGTACAATTATTATAAATGGAAGATTCTCATCAACACCTAGATTCTTATCAACACCTTATCCATTCAGAAGTTCTTTCTGCCAGAAATATTTGATAATACCGTGTATACAGTTACACATCCTCAGTTCCTAGGGTGTTTTCTCATATTGTAGAAACTTTCTTAAAATTTGTGAAGTCTTTTTCTAATGCATGGAGTGGCTTCAACCAGCACTGCAATTTAGGTGGGGAGATCCCAGACCTGGTGTGTGGGTCCCGGTCACTAGAAACATCTACTTCAACATTTTGTGAATCTCCCTCTTGTGTCTAGAATTTTCCAGAGCTGCTAGTACCATTAAAGTAGGTACTAGACCTGTACCTGAACCCATCTGGCCCTTGGTCTTCATCTTTCCTTTCTAGGATGCACCCTCATCCTCTAGACTGTGGTCCAATGGGATTGTCTCAAGGTTTTGTCATGAGTTCCACGTCCAGGAGGGCAGTTTGGTAGCAAAAGGATTGTTCTTGCTGGCCAACACAGAATTTTTTTCATGGAGTCTTGTGAGACTGAACTACCAGGATGGTGATGATATGCTGATTTTGGATGATTCTTACCCACACTGGGCACAGATGAGTTCAGAGTTATGGTGTGCCGGTGGTCCACTGATGACCCATGGGTTTAAGCCATGCATGCCTATATGTGCGTGCACACATGTGCCCATATATGGACACCTGAAGATGTGGGAGTAGCAGCAACCATCTTTATCCTATGAGGTCCCCAGTGCTGGCACTCAGGACAGTTAACCACCCTCTCTGCTAGTTATTTGCCAATGTCATGTTCTCTGGGCCTTGCCCCTATCTTCTTCACAGGCTTTCCATACTATTCAATACCAACAGACTCTTTAGACAAATGTCTTCTCAGAGTGGCCTCAATCAATGTGGTAACATTGAGCATTCCTGGCTTGGTCTTATGCTGTGCAGCACAAGGACTAGACATGCTATGTGAATAAGACCATTCTTCTCCTTCCATTCATGGGTCCAGTGGTGATATCTGGAAGGCAGGGATGCAGTTTACTCAAAAGAGATGATGTTATAGGAATGAAGTGATTACGATTGGTTCATACGATATGGTTGGAAGTTGTGTTGTTCTATATTCATGCTACAAAATTTTAAACTATAAGTTCACTGTAACTAGACAATGAATTATTCACATCTCCTACACATTTTGGATAAACTTGAATTTATGTCCATCATCAACTAGCACAGTAATAACCTGAGAGAGAACTTTGCAAAGCCAGGATTCGATAGATAATGCAGCACAAAGAGTAATGATGTAAGCAGCATTAAATAAAAGTTACTATGGAACTGCTTGGGCAAAATCAATATTGTTTCCATACATATAGGTTCCAAAGATCCATAGAATTTTGAGTAATAACATTTTTTACCTCTTTAATTGAGGTGAGAGATATAAATTAGCCAAGAATGAAATGCCAGACAAAAACAACAAAGGAATAGTTCTTGTATATGAAGAAAGGAAGGTGCCTAGACATTACAAAGGATCTTTGCATTAACCAATTGGGCACTAAACAAATATGATGTAAATCTTCTCTACCCATGGTTCTAAATCTTCATTAAGATATCACTGTATATCAAGAAGGCTCACAACTTTTCAATATACTTCCAAATCAAATTGTTTATTTACATAGGGCTAATCCCAAAATATAATTGCCCGTGGGGTCAAATACCCTAGGGTATCTTCTGGGACAGTATACAAGACTTAGAAGACCTGGTTTCTGTTTATAGGTAGCTCCGTACGGGGCTAGATATATATAATCCAAACATCTCCCTCAGGGAAGCCTGCCCTTTTCTGATGAAACATTAGCTTACTTGATCGTTAGCTTCTTAATTTCATTCTAGGATACAATTAGAAACTTATGAATGGTATGAATTATAATTCTGTTCTCTAATTGTCTCTAATTGCAGTTTTAGTATTTATGAGTTAATACTGTTTCATATACTGTTGTATTTGCTTCTTATAAATGATTTTATAAATATTTACTTGCTCTAAGTGATAAAATACTTAAGATCATGTTTTAAGTCTTTGTTTCTCAGTATGAACACAAGCAGATGCCTAATGAATACTCTAATAAGTTCATAATTGCAAGATTAAGAATATAAGTAATAAATTGATGTAACGAATGATAATATGGATATATAATGATAATATATAATGATAATGTGGATATGTTTTTAGCTGTTAGAACAATTCTTTTTTTTTTATTTTAAGTAATCTCTATGCCCAATGTGAGGCTTGAACTCATGACTACTGAGATCAAGCATTGCCTGCTCTACTGACTGAGGCAGTCAGGCACCCAGCTGTTTGAATATTGTAACTGAACACTAAGTGTAAGTTCAGTTCCAGTCAGTTCAGTTAGAATGTGCTATTGGAAAATGTTGGTATAAAGTGGGTCCTTATGCATTGATACTAGTGGAAAAGAAGGTGATAAGTCTCCTTGCATTAAAAGATATTAATTTTATCCTCCACTGCTACTGACTTTGAAAGTCTTGAAAGGAAGTAGAAAGATCCCCACCCCCTCCAGTTCAGAGAAGCCATCATCACTTATCATGTAGCTGATTTCTATTCTGGTGCAATCAATCTAGTTAATGTCAAGTGCCACTGACAAGAACATTCATGACTCAGTCACCTGGAGGCATTCAAATGGTTGGTGCAATGACTTGGACTGGAAAATAAACAGAAATAAAAGTCCTCTTGTCCTAAGTTTCTTACAAATTGAGTGGCTGCTAGGGGCTGTGACTCAGAGACCCAGACCATGAAGCTCTTCTCATCTAAAGGTGGTGTCACGGACCCACCCATGGGGAATGGGTAGGAGTGACCCATGTGTTTTTGCACCAGAATGGTAGACTTGATCCCTTGGGGCTAGTTGTTTGTTCATTGTCTACCTCCCCTCTCTCCTTGTCCCTGACTTCACTGGACTGAATTTCTCAAGAGCATGGCATGGCATCTGTCTCCTTCAGTGACCCTTCCACTGCACCCAGCACATGGATGTCTGCCTAGCAGAGGACCTCACTCCATAGGTAATGATGGTTTGCTACCTGTGGCTAAAGTCTTTAAGGGACTTACTTGAAAGTTTGTTATCAGACTTCATGGTATTAAAAGGCTTTTAATGATATTGAGGTCCCGGGGATGAAAAGCGCTGTACCACTTTTATGTCCAGGAATCACTGTAAGTAAAGAAGATCCATTTTTATGGTTTCCTGGCTTCAGATGGTAACAGAAGATTGTGTGAAAGAACATGGGGATAAAAGTACATAATGTCCCTTTTCCTTTATTGTTTATTCTTGTTTTGCAATTCCTTGAGTATTGCCCCTAAACCTTCTATCTGCTTCATCTTATCTCTGTGCTGGCTCTGAAGTTCTTTTAGCAGGGTCCTGCTGCCTTCCAAATCACACCTGGTCTAGGTTTGTTATCATTCTTTAGGCACACAAACTATCATGCAGAGCAAGAGAGGAAAATCAGAGAGGCAAATGTGGGTAGCTTAAGGTTTAGTTTGGCATTCTTGCTGTCCCCATTACTTAAGTTCTCTTTCTCTGTCTCTGTTCATTTGTGCCTATGACAGAGGTATTAAACCTTATCTTGGCATCTGTAACCACATTTGAAATCCCATAAATGCTCCCTGATAGAATGAAGGGACATGCATTGAGCATAATGTATTATTTCCTTTGATACCCCTTCACCTTTAGATTTCCTTGGTGTTCTCTCGAGAAACATTGTTGTGTGAAATGGCATTTTCAGAGACTTCTGTACTTGAAAGACAGTGTATCAGACACATTTTGAACAATTACTGATGTTTCTCTTCACTGGGCTATGCTGAAGAAGCTTCTGGACAGAGCACATCCTGTAATTAGGTAAATTTGAGTGGATTTGTCTGAAAGTAGCCTAATGAATGACACTCTACTTGTCATGGAGAAATCTCCTTTAAGCAAGGGGAGGGAGAGGCTTGTATTTACTTGTCCCATTAATCAGAAATGGTATGGATATGCTTAATTTGACCTTTAAACAGACATAGCTCAGGCTCAGCTGTCTTTCTCTGTATAACTATTTGGCAAACTTTCCCCCTCTCTTAGCTAGTACTAAGGAACCTTGATTTCCTTCCAGCCTCAATCTTTAAATACTGGTGAAATTTTAGGGTGTCAGAGATATGTAACATTTAATGAGCACCAATTGTGTGGTGCTCTCAGTCAGAGCTTTAATTTTCCTAGAGTCTTGTTCCTAACTCCAGGCTGGTCATTTCCCCAGTGGATTTGGCCACTGTATGCTTGCTGTGACCTCACAGTCCTCTCAGGAGGGCCCCAATTTAGCTGTCCCTCTGGAAGACCCTCCTTCTTGCTGGCTGCCAGAGGAAATTTCATTTTAGCTATTGACACAAGTATCCTAGAGAAGGGTCATGCAAAGATACTCTCAAATTTCACTCTCTGAGCAAAGGGTCAAAGAGCATATTTTAGGAGGTATCGGAGAAGAAGAGTATGGGGAGTCCTGTGAGAAATAAAAGCCGGGCTTCCAAAATAGTTAAAATGAGGCAGAAATGTCATATATGGAATTTAAGAAACAAAACAGATGAACATGGGGAAGGGAAGGAAAATTAAGTAAGATGAAATCAGAGAGGGAGACAAACCATGACAGACTCTAGTAAACAAACTGAGGGTTGCTGGAGGGGAGATGTGTCGGGGAATGGGGTAACTGGGTGATGGGCATTCAGGAGGGCTTTTGATGGAATGAGCACTAGGTATTATACGCTACTGTTGAATCACTATACTCTACCCCTGAAACTACTAATACACTGTATGTTAATTAGTTGATTTAAAAAATTAAAAATAAATTAAAAAAAATTAAAAAATAAAATGAGGCAGAAAAAGAATTATGATGATACTTTCTGCTTGAGCCAGCCCTAGCAAACACAAAGTAGAATCTAGAATTTCTGCATACCTCCATGGGACAGTGATGACTGAGCTCTCTGTCACAGACCGTCCTACCAGGTCAAGAGAATCTTCTGGACTCTTACCATTGTTTCATACCATATAGGTAGAATGAATAAGCATGAGACCCAGTCAGAGGTGATCTTGGTGAACATGATCTTCTGAGTGCACTGAGTGCTTTTGTCTCTTTTGGCTTATAGATTTTGTTGGTATTGAATATTGAATGTACTGCAATATTTAGGTCAAGCAAATCCTGTATAGATATATACTCATAATGATACCTCGAGGGTTGACTTACGCTGTTGTGTAGGGTGCATTCTTCTCTATGCATAACATCCTTGGCAATGTTCATATTGGAGCAATGTTTTATCATTTTCACTATTTGGAAAGGAGAGTGCCTTTTTAATTGGGATCCTAGGAAAAATTACTACTACACTGAGCAGAATGAATGAGGCAGCAACACATCTTGTGGTATTAAGAGTTGTTCAGAGTGCTATTCATTAATCATTTACTATCCAGGCTAAGACAGAGCTTTTTTTTTTTTTTTTTTTTTTTTCAGTGATCCAAGATTAATTGCCCATTCCCCACACCCAGTGCTCCATGCAATAGGTGCCCTCAGAGCTTTTTAAGCCCAGAGTATCTCTGTGATTTGGGCAATGTTGATGGACCGTCTACAGATGTCAGAAGTAGGGCTCTCATCATCCCAAAAGGATCATGACAATTTACAACATGGTCTTTTCTGCTTTATGATACCTGGAATAATGGGTTTAAATCAGCTTGCATACAATATACTTTTTGAATCGTAAGTAAATAGCCAAATTATTTCCACAATTTTCAGTCCCTTTATTAATCACAAATAAGAAGTGATTTAAAGGCACAATCAGCTGTATTTGTTGGAACCTAGCAATATCTTATGATGTATGTCTTGAATCATGGAGGCACTTTTCCTTAATTCTTCATTGGATCAGTCCTTCAAGAAGTAGCTGTAATTGATCAATTTTTCTAAGATCATCATTTAACTGCCTCACTGACATCAAGGGGGCTGGAAATAATGTAAATGAGATAGAAGGACAATGTAGAATATTTCTTTTTCTGACCTACTCCAGGGAAGAACCATGCTGTTTCTTTATTAAGACAGTTTTGCAGAGATAATTGAGGTTGGTCAGCATACCAGAGCAAAAAGAGATTCCCACAATCTTAAGAAGGCACTTTTGAAGTCATTGCTCCAAATTCTTTAGGGAAGTTGATAATGAAGGATGGATAGCTTTATGAAGAGTTATCTGAGTCTCTTGCCACTGGATAAGTCTAGGTATTATTTTATCCTATTGATGTCATTATCACCTTCCTAATTTAACATTTATGTCCTGGGGAGACAAAACAGTATGCAAATTAGTGCTTCTTTAACTGCACTTTGAACTTCTTGAAGAAAAGTTCTTTTTTTTTTTCTTTTCTTATTCACTTTTGTAACTTTACCATATAGCTCAGTATCTGGAACACTGTTACTGCTTTGTAAATGGTTGTCAAAGGAATTAATGTTAGAAGGAAGTTATGACTTAGTTATGGAACAGGTCAATGTGCCTAAGACCATAAATTAACAATACAAAGAACATGGGCAAATGTCCAATGAGATTCATAGAATGAGAAGTTTCAGAGAAGAGAAAGGTTTGGGAGGCTTAAAAAGGAAGTCATGGAGGAAGCGTAACTTGAGCTGAGCCTTGAATGTAGTTAGAATTTAAAGTAACACTGGGTGGAACAGACTTTCTGTGACCCTGTTCCTACTTCTGTAGTACTCTTTTCTTGTGGGCAGTATTGACCAGAATGAGGATCTAAGAGGGAAATTTATGGTTTTGGAAGAAGCAATGGTAGCAAGGGGTAGAAATAGTGAGGTTGGTAAATTCAGGGAAACATATACAAGTCACTAATACATTTTTGGAGAGACAGACAAGAGAGATAAATTAACATTCTTTTGACTTTTTAGTGGTGGCAACCAAGAACATTGTTGAGTTTGAGCTAAGTTAGGATTTTAATAAAGGTTGAATTGTGTATATTCCCACCCAGGATGCCCTGGCAGGAGCATTCCTAACCTTATGATAATGACAGTTTAATGGGGTAAAAAATCTTACATGCTAATTAAATATGTTGTAATTAAGGACAGAGCAACATGTGGTCTAATTGGCTCCATCTTTGGAAATGGTCTAGGGAGGAGTTCGGAGGTGGTTCATGAGCTAAATAATTTATATAGGTTCAAAGGGTTAAAGCAAGCTTGCTCACCTGAGATCACCTTTGAGTTACTGCAAACATGATTTCTCTCACTGCCTGAATCACAAACAATTAAATAATCAATAATATTGTGGTATGGCCACCAGTACTGACATCTGGAAGGAACTTTAGATAGGTAAAAGGTAGTTTTATGATGGCCAGAACAAATTGGTTTGGAATCAGCGCACAAGGATAAGAATAAAGGGGTCTGAAGATTTTGGCCATAAGGAAATAACACAGAATGCTAGTGAACCCAATGAATCACCACTGAATATTCTCTCACAACTATTCTGATAGCAGGATCAAAACAACGGCAGCTATAGCATTAGAACTAGGAGCTGGATATTTTAATAAGGAAGACAGAAAAAGAAAAGGACATCTGCCTCTTCTACTCCCCAAAGGAAAAATGATTTTGAGGGCATGGAGACTAAAAACCCGGAGGTTGATCTTCCTGTCAATAAGTCTTGACCACCTGGTACTAGCCATTTACTTCATTCAATATGATGGGTGCTGTGGTAAAGGCAATAACTACCTGTTCCGGAAGGCATTTTCCAGACTGAAGATCAGAATCTCTCACAACTAACCTTGATCAGTGAGCTTTTTCTACCACCAGCCATTGTTGATTAGAATGGTGATGGAAGTAGGAAAAGTTAAATAGGATAGAGAAATAGAAAAATGGCTTGGCATTTTTGCAAGGTCCTCTGCCCTCAGAAGCAAATGGGAAGGATCTCTGAAATGTCAAAGATACAGAGGTAATAATAATAATAATAATAATAATAATAATAATAATAATAATACAATGCATAGTTGTCAAGGTCAGATAGGCATGATAATTGGGGTGGCTTTGAAGTCAGCTATCCTATGCTGTAAGAAAATGCTTTAAAGGTGATACACCCAGCTGGTTGCAAGTTGAGGATTTTGACAATGAATATATTGGTTTCAAAGTAAATATATCAGATCTCTTCTTGTGTAGGGCAGGAAACCAATGTGAAGTTTCTAAAGTAAACCACTGCTGTGAATCAGTTTGGACACCCACCTTCTGGTTCCTAGGCCAAGCATCTTATCTGCACTAAATTTGCTGTTCAGGTTGTCCCCCCTTCTCTTGCCAGGTGCTTGGAGGGTTGGGCTTGCCAAAATAGAGGCAGTGAGAGTAGAACAGGATATCAACAATCATCTTCTCTTATCTACACAAATACCTTCCCAGGAGAGGACTTGATGTCACACTTTAGACCTTTATGTGATTTGAAGTCATTGCGCTACAATGGGCCCCAATAATTGCCGAACACTCTACTAAAAAAATTACCTCATTTAATCTTTTTCAAGTCCTTGGAAGGATATTCTGTACTTAGGCTTTTCACTTACTATAGTAGCCTACTTTGGCCTCCACAACTGTACTGAAATTGTTCCCTCCCTATCACCCATGGCCTTCTTTTTCCAAATTTTGTGGATACATTTTATTCTTCCTCTCACTTGACAACCATTGCCTCCTTATCAATCTTTATTCTGCCTTGACTTTGTACAAAGTGGTTCATCTTGTTTACTTTTTATAACTATTTTTCTCTCTACCAATAGTGGTTATTATTCCAGTACTCGCTTTTGAAATGTTGGTATTCTTCAGGGTTCTATCATCAGCCTACCAATATATTCTCATCTACTTATTCTCCTTAAGTAGTTTCAACATTCTCGTGGTTTATTTTATACTAACACCTTGAAATCATTATCTCCAGCACAGACATCTCCTACAACTTGAGATTGTACACCCCATAGCTTGCTACCTTGATGATATATGAGCACCCCAGTTGAACTAACCATCTTTCCTCTAAAATGTCACTTAATTTTTTTTTGTTGATAACACTATCATCCATTCAGTTATTGTAGCTCTAAACCTGTGAGTCATTTAAAACAACATGTTCCACATACCTCTTGCTATTGAGCAGAAGGATGTCAAATGTACAGTAATGCTCCAAATACAGACCATCCCCTTACTTGCTTTAAGTGAGAAACTCACATCCTAGCTATCTTTGTAATTATTCTCTTGAGGAGACTGTGGGTAGGCATTGTGATTGGTCCTTACTCTACAGCTCTGCAGACCCCATCGTCTGTTGTCTATCACATTAGCCCTGTTTTGTTCCGTAGGTTGCTCTTTCTCTACTGTTCACCCCTATAACCTTCTCTATTTCTCTGCTGTACCCACTGGTATCCTTCAGACCTCTAGTCTCCATGGACCACTGCCTGAATTGTCATAATCCCTCCATCCCATGTTCATGTCGTATGTTCTTCTCCCTCTGGCTGGGATAACCACCTCACTCAGCATTTTTGTGTGTTTTTTAGGTTGTTGCTAGAGTTGTCTGGGGGTGACAGACAACTGTCTCTCAGGAGACAGCCAGGCAGAGTCTCACTGTACCTAGAGCTGCTGTCTGAGTTAAGGTTCCGAGTAGACAGTGTGTTCCTCAGTCTGGCTATTTGGACAGATTTCTTGCCATCTCATAATCATGTTCTCTCTTGCTCTAAAATGGACCCCTAGGGGACATACCAAGATCATAAAAAAATCATAAGGTCTAATTATATGGCTGAGATCAGGTGATTTTCCACAGAGCTCTCGGGTCTCATGGCCATCAGCAGATGTGGCCAGGCAGTGATATTCCCACCTCTGTTCATGATAGTCAGGAAGGTCCCCACCTTTGGAAATAGGAACAAATAGAGGGTACACTTGCTTAAATCCAAGCCAACAATCTTATCTCTGTCCCAGCAAAATATGGGTGTCACAGTTCTGAAATTGAAGTACTCCGAAAACTCCAAAACAGTTTTCATCATCCACTTGGCAATGAACTCTGACCTTGTCTCAATTTATTCGTGGTGAGACCTGACTATATTGAAATGAAATTATCTTAATTGTTTTATTTATCCCATTTGTAGGAATATTCATATATTTCACTGAAGAACTACTAACATGTTAGTGTACCCTTCCTGTAGATCTTACCACTTATCTTCTGTTATACATGATATATTTACCATATTATTTTCATTAAATCTGAAACTTTCCACACTCTTCATATAAAATATAACCCTGTGGGTGTTGAGCAGTCCTCCCTTCCACTTCAGTTATCTTGTCACAGAATCCCTTCTTGGGGCACCTGGGTGACTCAGTTGTTAAGCATTTGCCTTCAGCTCAGGTCATGATCCTGGAGTCCCAGGATCGAGCCCCACATTGGGCTCCCTGCTCGGTGGGAAGCCTGCTTCTCCCTCTCTCACTCCCCCTGCTGTGTTCCCTCTCTAGCTGTGTTTCTCTCTGTCAAGTAAATAAATAAAATCTTAAAAAAAAAAAAAAAAGAATTCCTTCTCAATGTGTGGCACTCCCCAAATGAGGTTCGGAAACACGATGTGCTATCCTGTTTCAGGTCTGCTGGTAATTGAATGAGTGTAACTGTGTATCTGAGTGACTCACACGTTCCTGGTATTTATCCTGATTCAGCTTTCCACTAACTCATTCCAGAACTACTGAAAGTTTTTCAATGGCCTCTCTGCTTATATTTATCCTCCTAGCCACTAGACATCACAAATTTAACCACAGCACAGCTGGACTTCAAACCATTCTACATTTTTCCTCTTCCATTAGGTTGAGGTCTCTCTAAATTTTTAACAAGGCGTAATAGACTTTTGCTGATCTGGCCTTTGCCAGATCTCTTTTTTCCCATTTCCTTCCTTGAAGCTTATTCTCCAGCAATTTAAGTTTTTTTTAATGCTTTTATTATCCTCTACACTGTAAAATATTTTTACTTTTCTCTTGTGCTTGCTGTTATTTCCTGCTGAAATGATGAATTCTCCCCAGCCCCAGTCTTCTGCTACCCATTGCCTGGCTAAACTCTACTCACAGTTGAAGACTCAAGTAGGCATCAAGTCCTTTAGAAACTCTTTCCATTCCTCCCAAATGGAAGGAATAGAATTGGCATCAAACGGTTATTGTAATTATCTATTTAAGTATATGCTTGTGAAGTCATATGAAAGCCAAGACTCTGCTTTAAAAATATATTTATGTCCACAGTTCCTGATCAACACCCAGTAGATAGTAGCCCACTGTTAAAAGTGAATCCAGTGTAAGGCCACTGTTTTTATTTTAGGAGAAAGCTGTGGCTCAGAGTACATAACTTGTTGCAATGGATATTTTGTGTTGCTTCCCTCTGTGTGCTGGAAGTTTGAAGCCTGGAATCTACATTTCCTAGACATACTTGTCAGCACAGCTTTGGTTTAGGTTCTTCTCACCCGAGGTTCTCACTTGGGGATGGGAAGGAAGAAGGACGGGAGGAGCTATTCTTCTCACTTTGGCAATAGCCATGGCAGAACACTAGTGCCAATGTAGCTGTGCTGAAGGTAGGATTGGGCAATGGTGTCAGGCCTCCTACTGTTCCAGAGCATTGGAAAGCACTAGCTTCCCTCCTCTCCTCTTTTCTTCTACTCTAGCCTTTTTAATGATTTTAAAACCTAATTCTTTTCGGCTTACAATGCTTAGAGTGGCTTTGCTTTTCCCAATTAAACTCTGATGATACAGTTTTGCTTAAAGTTATGCAGTAATTAAGCAGCAAAGCATTGACATACCTTAGCTGGCCTGATTGCAAGGTGTGTGTCCATAGTGTTTGAGTGCAGTGCCTTCCTCTACTTGCACAAAGAAATGGTCCTTTGGGAAGAGCTCTCCTTCATGCCCTTGTAAAGAGACTTAGGTTTCAGTAAAGAGGTGGAAACATTATATTATAGAATCAAGGACCCTTATTGCAGATGGTAGCTTAATCTACATACATATAAAGTTGGTCCTGTGTAGAGTTTTCTCATATTTTGGGGGGGAAGAAGTGTTTCCATGTTCTTTTGGGGAATCAACACAGAGCTGGTCTCTGGTGTATGACCAGTTTCAGGCCTTTCCTGCCCAGGAAGGAAATGATGTGAACAACTTGGACATCTAATATAAGAAAGAACCTCAAAAACCTCAAAATGGAGTGTTCTTTATGTATCAGTTTACACATGAATGTGGCACTGCATTCACAGAGGTACAGCCACAGTCAAAGTCAAAGAGAAACCATGCTGTGAAACTTAGGACCTCCCTTAATTTTCAGAGGCGAGCTTTACCCACTCACTTCCAGGTAGAGCAAGAAAGGGACTTATGAGGGAATATTTAACACAGTTAACAGACAGCATGGTGAGGGCTTCTGAGCTGTTTCCTATGGTGGCAGAGTGTGTCAATGGGAAGGGAAGGTGGTGACCTGAATTTGTTATCTAACTTCCCTTAGTTTTAGTTTCCTTATCACAAAAAGCATACCTTGCCATAATACATGGAAGAATAAAATGCTTTGTCAGTGTTGGCATATAGTAGATGCTTGATTAATATTTGTCCACATGGAGTCAATTATAGTATCTATTGAATATTTTGTTACTGCTGAAGATTGTTCTAAGTGCTGTGAGTAAGACAGAGTACCTGCTCTCTAAGAACAGACATTTAAAGTACACTGTTTTTCATTTTATTTATTTATTTTTGAAAATACCCTTCCCTCTTTTCCACAACCCTTTCTGGATTGATCCTGAGTTGTCTTACATCCTTCAGCAAATTAAATGCCAATGAGATGGAAAAGAATCAAATTATAGGTGGTGATAGCTAACATAAAGGGTCTTTAGAACACCTAGGAAAGAAGAAATCAACAGGGGGCTTTTGTGGCCTCTTTTCTAGAATTCATACAAAGAAAACTGAGTGAATTGTGAAATCTGAGGATATGGGAGAAAAAAAACTACCTTAAGTAATTCTCAATGATTTTCTTTTCTATGTGTCTTTACCTTGGAATCTGTACCTGGGGATATCTTCTAACATCAAAGATTGGAGTGCTCTTGTGGTTTTCAAGCCATGTTTTGGAGTGTTGCCAGACCGCATAGCAAGAATTGTCTAACTTTGTGGTGCACTGAGGCAGGAATTACAGTTGACAGGTCGAAATTGAACATGTTTCTTGTTTTGGAGGGAAGGGGATAAGTCTTCAGTTTTTCTTAGCAGGATTTTTTTGGTTTTCATACTTTGGCAGAGTGGACAGGTATGGCAGAGTGGACAGCTAATGAACTGCCATACCGGATAACACTTAACTCACGCATTCTTTCTCCTCATTATCATCAAAGAGAGTTTACTGTGTCTTCCTTCCCACGTCCAGGCCATGCTAGATCACATATCCAATGTAACCTGATTCAGGGCAGTGAGAAGCCTGGCGGGCCTCCACTATGGTGGAGATGGTTACCAGCTCCTTATCTAAACGTGGATTTTCCCAAATTATGTCACTTAGAAGCTGGTTAGATATCAATTTTTCCAATTTCTGTAATTTACAGAAAATGAAACACATCTATAGAGTTAAGGGCCTAGCCCATTGTTTTGTTTTATGTTTACTGGTTTTGCATTTAAGGAAATTTAGATACAGCTACTCTTTAGCTAGGTATAAGAAAATGGAATACTGTTATTCTCTGTTAAACAGTGGCTTTCAGGAAGAATGTATGAAATCCACAAATCTCTGCTTCTGTGGAAGTCAAAACTAAACATAGCATCACCAAAATTACACACCTTTGTGTTTCCCAAACCATCTATAAAGATTGTATTTTCAATAACTTGGGTTAATAATTTTGAAATATTATTTACAAATAGAAATTAATAAAAATGAAGTAAGAGACTGCAAAGAAATACAAAACACAAGCCCATTTAAAAGTGATGTTAAATTCAATAGAGGTGAAATTGATCTGTCAAACTGTATAAAAGCTTCTAAATGTGCATCCTCTGTTTCTATACCTGCGGCGGACCAGTCACAGTAGAGAGGTTGGTGTCATCCTGTGGGTCACCCTGGAGAGAACGCTATGCAGCCAATTCTATCCTTCAGCTTTTATCTGGTTGTGCAGACCAGGTCAACAATGCATTGCTATGATTCTGTTCCTGCTTGCTTTACCTTAACCTCATAGCTCTCCCCACCCCAAGGATGCTGTGGAGTAGTGCTGCCCAATAGAAATATGTAATATTGGCCACATATATAATTTTACATTTACTGATAGCAATATTACAAAACAGAAACAGATTATTAAAATTAATTTCAATAATATACTTTATTTGACCTGATATGTCCGAAATATTGACATTTCAACCTGTAATCAATATAAATATTATTGAGATGTTTTGCATTCTTTCTCTCATAGTAAGTCTTTGAAATTTGGTATACAGTTTTAGCTTACAGCACATTTCAGTTTGGACTAGCCACATTTTAAGAGCTCAGTAGCCACCTGTGACTGGTAGCTGCTATTTTAATCAGGGAAGCGAAGACATCCCTCTGAGCTATCTTAGAACAAGTAAGACACATTGAAAACATTGTCTTAAAAGGAAATGACCTCTATGATAAGGAACTTTCAAACTCTTTTTGGGGAGAAGAAGGTGTGCTGGATCTATGGCAAAAGACCCACATTCTTTTTCTTGTCTGTGATAAACTCATCTTTGAAGTAGCTTCTGCTCAACACTTCTGGACTCTCAGTTTTAAATATTTTTAAATAGGATTTTTCAGCTCTCTTATATTCAGACTCTCTGGGCCACATTCCAAGTTAGGATGAGAGTTTGTATCTTATATGTCTCATGGTTATTTGAAGACCACAAAAGAGATCTGGAAAGATATCAGTATATATACATACATACTGGAGGGGCAGAGGGAGAGAATCAGCCCAATGTGGGGCTCCATCTCATAAACCTGAGATCATGACCTGAGCCTTAATCAAGAGAATTTACTGAGCCACCCAGGTGCCCCAGGTATTGGTATGTTTTTAAAGTATTCTTATGGGCTGGTCTTACCTTTGGTCTTCTCCCCCCTTTAACGTTGCTCTACAGGGATGATGTCCTTAAAATCTGCAACTTCCATATTGATCGTTGTTGTTGTTTTGAGAAAATAATGGCTAAGCTGTCTGATCTGGCTGTGAAGTATATGGGAGAAAGTCTCTGATGCCCAGCAGAACTGCATTCACGTGCACTTCATCTCCTTAATGAGATTCACAGCGACAGTTTCAGCTTGGTCCCTTCATCATCAATCCTCTTGACTCTGTTTCGAGTTAAATGCATGGGGGGAGGGTGGTAGGGAAATACCTCTAATCACTCATTCATAACATTTTGAACAGCCAAATATTTATTGTTAATCTGTTAGCTTTTTCTTTATAGTAAGACATAGACAACCACTAAGTGGGTTCTACCTTATTCCTATTTAGTTACATTCTGGAGAAAAAGAAAAGACAGAGCCAAATTATACTTAGAGAGAGAGATGATGGGTTAAATGATCCACGTTTATTTCAGGAGCTTGGAGCAGAGAGCAAGGGACTGAGCACTGTAGCTGGATTTTCTATATCCTCTCTCTCCAATCGCAGTCTGTCTTAAGTATATCTCTGGATCACATTGTCGTAAGGGGGTCTTCAGAAGAAGATAAACTTTGCCAATGTTAAATCTAGGGGGCATAATATTAGGATTTAAGTTTTATAGGAATGGAATCAAAGTGAGAGGTTCAGCGTAAGATGGTTGAGAACATGAAGAACTCAGGGCAAAGTTTAAACATAGGTCAACAAGTACACAAAATATAAAGACTAGAAGATGATGGCAGTCTCAGGTGGGGAATAAGGAAGGTAAAGCAGTGGTCTTATGTGATTGCCGCAGACACTAGAGGGTGTCATGGTTCACCTAGATGAAGGATGGTATCCAGTGCCAGGACAGGATTACTGACTCGAGGAGCCAAGAACCCGAGTCAGGGCTGGTATTACTCCTCTGGAGGCCTTCCATCTAGGCAAAGTGGAGTCAAAGTCCCTTGGGACTTTGCTGGTAGCTCTGGCAAATTTGCTGAGTATTACCAAGGTTAGAGCGAAGATCCTGGGATTAATCTTCCATCCAGCACGATCCATTGCATCAGAGATTGATATTGACATAGTACACTTTAAAGCATGATACTCACAACTCCCCATTTCAGGGGAAATATGCAGCAGGGGAGATGCAGCAGGAAGTATGAGAAATTTCTGTATATTTACATTACTAGGATACTTAGAGAAGGAATTTTGTGGGGTTCTTTCAAGGGTTTCATTTTATTAAACAGGAAAAAGAAAGGCATTAGTACTGTAAGAGAATTATAAGTCATTGTTTTTGTTGCCTGTTTCCAGGCATATTCCTAGGGCTATGAGAAAAAATAAAGTGTAAGTAACATAGACAGAGCTTTAAGAAACTTACAGTTAAGAAAGGGGACAAATACATGTAAACATCTGCTTACCTATCTGGAGTATGTACAATTATAAAAATACCCACAAGACAGTGAGGACATAAAGGATGATGGTCATTATTTTACTTGTGGTAGGAAGTGACACCAGAGAAACTTGGTCATGGTTAAATGTGTGAACCAACATGCTCTTGGGAAATACTGAATAGTGTGTTGCAGCTGGAGTGTAGAAAACAAGGTATGGAAGATGGTGAGATCCAATTTATCTCAAATCTACCTTCTATTTATTTCTAATGCTGCCATTGTAAATGAATATATTCTTTCCTGTCACATGTGCTGTTCTAATAGCTTCCTACCTGGTGTTCAGGTATCTGGCCAATAGTTTCTCTGAGATATTGCATGTTTGGTTCCAGACCACTGCAATAGAAACAAATGTCGCAATATAGTGAGTTAATTGAGTGGTTTGGTTTCCCAGTGCATATAAAAGTTATGTTTACACTATACTATAGTTCTAATAGATGCACAATAGCATCATGCCTAAAAAAGGTACATACATACATTCATTAAAAAATATTCCTAAAAGGTGCTAACCATCACCTGAGCTTTCAGTGACTCCTAATCATTGATTGCAGATCACCAAAACAAAGATAACAATAATGAAAAAAGTTACTGAAATACTGTCAGAATTACCAAATTCTTTTTGACACAGAGATATGAAGAGAAGAATGGTACTGGAAAAATGAGGGGCAAACCTTTAATTTGTAAAAAAGAAAAAAGAAAGAAAGAATTAAACTATAGTACTTGCAAATCTTTTATTGTACTTCATTAAAGTGTGCTTTGCTAGTCTCTAGAGGATTTGCACCAAGTACCTGTAGCTTTTTATATGGTCCCCCATATAAGCTTGATATTTTCAGTAGCGTTTGCAAGTGTGGTCCTACGGTTGGCCTGAGAGAGAACTGCTGCTCCTCCCTTACACATGACCCGTTTTTCCCCTTCCATTTATCCTTGTCCGAAGTGACCAGAAGAGAATCAAGGAAGACAGAGGAATGAGGAAAAGTCAATCAAAAAAGAATCTGTATGTATTCTGTTTTTGGCACTTTGAGAAGGTTAATAACCCAAGGGATATGTTTATAATTTCAAAAAAAAAAAAAGATTGTACAGACTTCCAAATTCCATCCTCAAGACCCCTAAAATATGCACATCAGTTTGTCTCTCTGAGGGCATGTTTATCTGAGAAAGGACCAAGGAAGTGCAGAAAGTGTGAAAAACCATCATCTCTCCATCATCTCCCCAGGTCCCTCCCAGCGCGCATAATAGATATTTCTGAGGTTTGAAAAATGCCACACATCTGCTATTTAAAAGTCACATCTAAATATACTTGCTACCTTCTAAGTAATCTTTTATTTTTAATTGTAATATTATTTATGAGTTTTCACTCACTAGGAATTCTGTGTCGCTTTAAAAGCGATGGTATGAAACACAATACATCAGAAGAAAGACATGTGCTGATGAAATATGATGGCGAATGTCATCATTCTGGTGATGTATATTAGAGTCGGGACAGAAGAGCGAAGTTGAGGGATGAGTCTATGTGCTGTGCATTCTTGAATAATCCCCATGGAAACTGTAATAGAATTATTATCCATATTTAGCATCATATAATCAGAAAGCATTTGCCTGCAGAGGGAACCAGTTGACAAGGTAACTAGGTATGTGCACGGCCCACACACTGGGCCACATCCATTTTAAAGGACAAAAATGAAACAAAGCAGGAGGAAAAAGTCAAGTAGATTGCATTTGAATAAAGGTAATCCAAATCCCATCTTCCTAACTCAAGTCATCTCGAACTACCAACATTTGATGGGCCCATGGGGATATAGACTGTATAAGAACCCATTGTTGAGAGAATTCCATCAGTGAAGTTAAATTCTTAGCTCTGAGATTGTTGGCTGTACGTTTCTGTAATTATGCCACAGATTTCTCACACATCTTCATATTCATAATTACCTGGTATTTAACTTTCAATAATGACATTATTAAATCTGAGGTGACAGCCCTTCACTTGTGACATTTAATTTACTTTTCAATTTTCCTTCTCTTCTTGGTCCTTTAAATGTTCTTAAAGGCAAACATCTGAGGAGGCACTGTCAATGCCACAGAACATCAGTCACAATAATTTTTGAAACATATCTTCAAAAGAAATGTCCAAATCCGAGTTTCCCTGAATGCCTTCTTAGGCAGTATACAATTATTTCAAAGTAGCGTCCTCTACACGCCAAGTAGTGGTGATCTTTTTCTGAGTTGCAGGAGAGAGTGCTTTAGGACACACTGGCAGCTGGTCATGCCAAGGGCCATTATTTACGCAGCAAATGTGCTTGCTGTCTGCTCTTTCCTGATGGCAAAGCTACCACAGGTTACCCTTTATACATGAAGGTGAACTGAAGAACAAATCTCATTACTTATTTACTTTACCACACAGAAATCTTTTCTTCCAGATCTATTGCACACATTTAAGAATTAAAAAGAATACCCACAATTGTTTTTCAAATCATGGAAATATTTTTTCAAAGAACCATATAAAATGAATATGAGAACATAATCTGTGGGGTTTGGGGGACTTTCAAAGTGGGGAATTTTGTTTGGGAAGTCATTAAATTCCAGTGAAATAGAAGCTGGATATAGAAACAAGTAAGTATATTTTCATGATTTTATTAAGTGTGTAATATACTCAGTCAGGGGTAAACATTATTGATTGTCTCCCAGCTAATATCTTTGGCACAAAAAATAGCCCTCTGCAATGCCCTCTAGAAGTTTTCTTTTTGCCACAAAAGTTATAAACATTCATGCAATTGGCACCACTCCTTTAATCAACCTATTGTTCAATGTATCTTTATAAGCCACTTATCTCCTATTAGACAGAACTCATTCTAAAGGTGGAAGAAGGAGAATGTTACTTCGGGGACTCAATGCCAATGACTTTTTATTTTTCTACTGGTTAATATCATAGAATATTGTTGCAAGGACAATTAGAGGGCACACTCCTACTATCAAACATAAGGGGATCCATTTTGCATTATTAACTCAAGTTAATAACTAGTTAACTCAAGCCATAGCTCACTTGGCTTCCAGGAAACCCCCCTCTCTTCATTTTCTTACATCTTCCTGACCATTCTGTCCTGTGAAGGACACTGCTACCTTGCCCCTAACTCCTGCTCAGACCCCATCTGTTCAGTGTGCTCCAGCAAACTTTCAATTGTCAACAATTTGTGTTTTCTCTGACTCCTGAAACCCATTCAGACCACGAGCGCGGGGGGGGGGGGGGGGGGGG
>PITA01001867.1:0-13083 GCA_004023965.1 Spilogale gracilis | reverse complement strand
ACTGCCTCCTCCTCTCCTCACCGTCTGATGTTCTGTCTGATTCCACTATCAGTGTTTCCTCAGGGCACTTTCCAAATAAACTATTATATTCAAATGCCTGCTTCAGGGTCTACTTGTGGGGAATGTCAAACTCAGACACTTCTGTATTGCTTTTCCTTGATCCTATTTTCCTGACATGGAAATGTTAAAATAGGCGAGGGCTTAGTCCTTGGGCCCCTTCCCTTAACTAAACTTCTCTCCTAGGTAAACTCATCCAAACTTAACATTTCAAATATCATCCAAAATGATGCCTCAAGCTTTGCCTTCTTTTCAGAATCTCAACTATTTAATTGATATCTCCATTTGGATGTCCACTGAGCATCCCAAATTTACATTTCCCAAACCAAATTCTTAGATTTCTCCTTTAAGTGATTGGGAATTGAATATTCTACATGACATTTAGGTTTTTAGGTTGAGTACATTGATCCTAGATTTGTCAAGAGGCATGCAAAACATGCCTCAGTCATACTCATAGGAGAGAGCTCTAAATAATTCAAGAAAATAGACACGCCTCTTTTCCTCTTGCATTCTCTAGGCTCCAGGTTCAATAAACCTACTTCACTCAAATGTCCTCACATAACAACTTTCTTAGGTTTGCCGCATTCTTGTCTAAACATTCTAGTTTTTATTGTTCCTCTCAAAATATGACAATGAAAATTAAATCTGACATTTCTGATATGATCTAGCTGATGTGGGATATTTTTCTTTGTCTCTCTCTCTCTCTCTCTCTCCCCCCCTCCCGACTTTATCAGGATATATGCATTGCTTGCAAGTTCTTGTATTGAACTTCTTTGTACATGTCAGCAGTGTTATTGTCTTAGTGTTATTTTTAATAAAACTGGACAATCATAACTAGAAAGAAAAACAACACATCTTGACAGA
The DNA here is from genome assembly GCA_004023965.1 of Spilogale gracilis. Taxonomy (NCBI): domain Eukaryota; kingdom Metazoa; phylum Chordata; class Mammalia; order Carnivora; family Mephitidae; genus Spilogale; species Spilogale gracilis. The sequence continues at coordinate 12,162 of PITA01001867.1, read as the reverse complement.
TTTTCACAGAACAGTCTTGTTTTTAAAATGTAATTTTATGATACTTTCCAAATTCAGGAAAGGTCATTGCGAGAAGATCACTAGAGCAATATCAAGACAGAGAATGTTGTGGTATGTGTTTTGAGTAGTTTTTTCTTTCTTTTTTCAGAAAAAGGATTCACTTATTTGAGAGAGGGAAGGAGGGAGAGAGAGAGAAATAGAGAGAGAGAGAGAGGAGGGGCAGAGGGCTAGGGAGACTCTCAAGCAGACTTTCTGCTGAGTACAGAGCCTGAGGGAGACTCCAATCCTGAGATCAGGACCCAGTGAAATCCTAAGTCGGATGCTTGACTGCATCACCTAGGCACCCCTTGAATACTTTTCCCTTTGTGACATTTGTCTCTATGGCCCATGGACTTGTTCATCCTTTCTTTGCGGGGGGGGGGGGAGGAATCTGCAAGTCTCAGCGAGGTGTGAAATTTGAAAGAAAACAGTCTAATTTCTTGTTGTTAGAATGGAAAAGCTCTTTATTCCCCTGTCAACTAGACCGAGGTAAGCAACAATTGTTCTTTTTGTTCATAAAGACGGATTTATTTAGGTTTGGGAATTGTCAAGCCTTAACAGAGGGAAGTTAGTTGAGTTCCATGGAGAGAACGAGAGGTATAAGGAGGACACGCTGTAACTATAGCAAATCACGTTGTAAGATCAACCCCTTTCCCGGAAGCTAATGGAATCACTGATTAATATTGAGTTCTTTTATGTGTGTGGCATTTAGTTTTCAAAGCACTTTTGCATCCTAGCTTTTCTCTCCCTTCCTTCCTCCCTCCCTTCCTTCCTTCCTTCCTTCCTTCCTTCCTTCCTTCCTTCCTTCCTTCCTTCCTTCCTTCCTTCCTTCCTTCCTCTTTTCCCTCCTACTTCTCTCCCTCCCTTCTTTGATTCCTTTCTTCCTTCTTATCAAGTGCTTAACATGTGCCAGGAGCTGTGTTGGATGCCAAATAAAATAAGACATTTTCCTGTCAGGGGAAGAAAATAAAAATGACAAAGAATGCCTTTATTACAGTGCTGGTGACGCGGTAGTGTGAGCATTAGTTCACTCGTAAGGTGACTGCTGTAAACTCCTGAGAACTCACCCATGTGCACAACGAAACAGATTTTGACACCTCCTTGCAAGTCAATAGGTATATAGACAACCCAGTGTGTATTTCAGATATAAACCAATTATTCCTCAACTGTCTACCAGAAGATGACTTAAAGCAATGATCCTCATCAGAATTAAAATTGGAAAGTCGATATAAAACCTAAACTCAAAACACACAACACAGAAGCTCACCTCAGTGTTCCAGAGATCAAAACTGATGTTTTAAGCAAAATTCAATTTCTCACTGAGAATTCAGCTAGGAGGGGTTCTTTAATCTCAGGGCTTTCCCTGAGTGTATTGCCCAATGTGGAATATGACTAGCAATGAGAAATTGGTTTGTAAAATTAGCTTTGTAAGGCAAAGAGTTTTAATATGATGGCATTGACAGAATATGAATGTTGGTTATAAATTCAAAGGGTGCTCAAATTACTAATGATGTCTGAATTTCTTAAAAATCTGTGCAGTTCCCTGACTCCAAATCTATGATGTTGCCAGTTGAAAATTGGGCTTTCACTATTATTAATTTTTAAAAATTGAAGAATAAGATAATAACTTTTTCATGTATATTTGAGGACTTTAACATTGAGATGGTAAGAGCTGATATAACTTAATTTCAAAATCAATGAATGAGGCTACATTTACATGAGGCTTTTTAGATTGAATTGTGAACCCAGCTGTTTCTGAGGACTGTTGACAAGAAAATGCAAAGGGATAATATCAATAACCCGAGGCCAGGGTAGAATTCCTCTCCACCAGTATATCCTGGGATTTTGCATTTATCTGCGGGCTTTATGGGTCACTTTATGAGAAAAGAGGCCATTATTTTCAAATTCTAAGATGAATGGACTTTCTGAGTTTCTAAGGCTGGTTTTGTGATGTGAACATTTATAACCTTTAACTGCAGAAATATGGGACTTAGCAGGATCAGCATCATTTTAAGGAACTCGTAGCCAAGCATTAGTAGCCAGATTTATTTTCTCCATCTAATGATGGGAGAATCTAAATGGGTTTTAATATCCTCTTTTCAGTGCTAACATGCTGCATTACCTGTTTCTGTGGGAGGTGTAGGAGAGCATGTCATGTCTGTGTGATATATGACCACTGTCTCTGGGAGCTTGGCTTATTAATTACAAGACAGTGAAGATGTAGAGATAACTGAAATGTGATGGGCTGCGATATTCTTTCAGGAGTGATCCCTACTGACTCAGGCTTCTGAATGTCTTAAACCTTGAAAGAAATGGGAAGGGTTTTGGTCAATCATTATGATTTTTTGTTGTTTTTAAAGGTTGTTACTGATTTGGATTTGTGGAGAGAAACATGGTTGAAAGTATTCAGTGTAATTCAACAAACATTTTCTATGCATTCTTCTGTGCTATTTCTAGCATTAACCAATTAGGATTGTGAAAGTCAAAACCTGGAGTCCCTGCTTTCCACATTCCATTGTCTTGAATTGGCAATGTGCAAATAGTTAAAAAAAAAAATTTTTTTTTTTGAGCTTACTACCAAGGTCAGGATGTAGGAAATGCTTTATTTATTTATTTGTAAAGATTTATTTGTGTGTGTATGTTTGTGTGCATGTGACATGTGACGGGGAGAGGGACAAACAGAGAGCGAAAGGAGAAGCAGAGGAAGCAGACTTCCCACTGAGGGTGGAACCCTAGGTGGGGCTCACTCCCAGGACCCTGAGATCATGACCTGAGCTGAAACTGACTGAGCCACCCAGGTGTCCCATGTAGGAAATGTTTAATTGCAGCAGATATGTGTAATCAAAGAATTTATTTGTATAATATGACCACTGTCTAGGTATGGGCAGTCTCACTTGGTTTTTGGAACCAAGGCCTAGATTCTGCCCGGTCTTAAAACCCTGATCTGCATTCACTAACTCTGTGGCCTTTGCCAGCTATCTGGTGGTTGGATTCCAACACTGGAGAGTTATGTGGAATAACAAGTGAATTCTTTTAAAGCACTTAGAGCAGTGGTTAGTCAGTGTAGTGATTGCCTTTGTTCTATCCCATTCTGTGATGTTGCCATCACAATTGGCTTGTTCTTTATTTACTCTACTTTTGCAAAATATATCAAAGTGCCATGTCTGGAAGGCAATATAGGAAATCAAGGTTTGGTTTTTTAGAGGCTTGGGGGGTGGGGATCATATCACATCTGATATTAGAGTTTTCTTTCTTTTTTTTTTTTTTTAAGATTTTATTTATTTGACAGTGAGAAGCACAGCTAGAGTGGGAACACAAGCAGGGGGAGTGAGAGAGGGAGAAGCAGGCTTCCCGCCGAGCAGGGATCCCGATGTGGAGCTCGATCCCGGGTCTCCAGGATCATGACCTGAGCCGAAGGCAGTCGCTTAACCAACTGAGCCACCCAGGCACCCCTGATATTAGAGTTTTCAAAGATGGTATTTATATTTGTCTTTGTAAATTTTTCTGAATTTGTTATTGAAAAAATACTCAAACAATATAGGAATAGCTTAAGGCAGATCTTTCTTTGTGGAAATGTAAATATTTCCATACAGATCCATATATTGTTCTTTTTAAAAAGCAGCTTTATTGAGGTATAATTTCTATACCATAAAATTCATGAAGTGAATTCAATGATTTTTTAGGAATTGACAAGAGTTATCTGTACTGCCATCATCACAGTTGAGTTGTAGAATTCTTCTGTCACCTCAGAGAGATTCCTCATGCCCTTTAGTAGACCAACTCTTCTCCCATCCCAGCCCCAGGCACCAGTGATCTGTGTCTGTCTGTGTAGATTGGCTTCTTCTGAACATTTCATACAAATGGAATCATATAATGGTGTTTATTTTTACAGCTGTCTTTTAAAGCTTAGTATAATGTTTTTGAAGTCACACATGTCATAGTATTAAAATTTTACTTCAATTGCTATAACATCTTCCTATGTTGATATATGATTTATCTTATTATTTTTTAAAAGATTTTATTTATTTATTTGACAGAGTGAAACACAGCTGGAGAGGGAACACAAGCAGAGGGACTGAGAAAGGGAGAAGCAGGCTTCCCATTGAGCAGGGAGCCCGATGTGGGGCTCTATCCCCTCAATCCCGGGTCTCCAGGATCATGACTTGAGCCGAAAGCAGTAGCTTAACCAACTGAGCCACCCGGGCACCCCTTATCTTAGTATTTTTAGTAGCTACAGATATTTTATCACTAGATCATTTCAAGTCACTCTCTTAAAATGTTTTAAATTGGGTAGACTACTTTCAGTTTTTTTATTGTAAATAAGTCTACACAAACATTTGTGGGTAATTATCTTGGTGAACTCGTATTAGTTAGGATGAATTCCTTAAAGGAGAATTTCTGAGTCAAAGGATACAATAAATTTTAGATTTTGATACACATTTCTAAATAACTTTCCAAGGGGTTGAATTAATTTACATGCCAACTGATAATATGTACCTGTTTCACATATATGTGTCATTATTTTAAAATCTTTGTTTATATGATATGTAAAAAGTGACATCTTTGTTTTAACTTAATTTAATTAAGTTAATAGTCATTTGATTTTTACTAAAGCTAAGCATCTTTTCATATTTTGAATGCGCCAGATGTTTTTATGATTCAGTGAATTACTTGCTTATGGTTTTTTGTTTATTAACATTTTCTTTTTCTTTTTTAGATTTTTTTGTTGAAATATATTTTGTTAATGTAAATGTTCTATATTTAAAGCCATTTTTTTTCCTATCACTGTGTTGTTCTACCATGTGTATTGTGTTTGTAAAGTTATAGAAGTTTTGTTTTGTTTTCTAGTGCTGTTAACCTGTTAATCATTTAAATTTCTGGTGTCGGTGACTTTGGGTTTTTTTCCAAGCTAATATTTATAATACATTTATCCATATTTTCTTTTAGTAATGTATTACATTAAGTCTGCATACTTCATATGAATTTATTTTGGCAATTTAAAAATATATTTTAAAAATTTCTCTTCGTTTTTGCATTCTCTAGGGGGAATCATCTCGTTTTCTTTTTACTTTTGTCTCTTTAGTTTGGAAGTTTTACCTTTTTTCCTATCCTTCTACATTTATGTTAAAAACCACATTTTAATACTTGGAGATAATTTTATACTTTTTTCACAACTCTCCCGCAATATGGTAACTTTTAGCTTTATTTTACTTCTCCCTGCTTTACTTACCCATCCAAACCCTATTAAAGTTTAAGTTTTGTCCAAATAATTTGGAATTTTAGTGTTTACTCGTTTACAATCACTATTATCTGACTGTTACCTCTTTTCCTTGAGGTTTATTGTTGTTGGTCTGGTTTCTTTGTATTTTGGTTAGATGTCTTCCATGAGTATTGTTTTCATGGGAAATTGATTCTTTGTCATATTGTTTCTGAGTGGTGTGTGCTTCCCAATGTCATACTTACATTCTCTCACACAGCGAATAGCAAGTTCAAAGTCCTGAAGTGAAAGCTTCTGTTCTGGAAGATTAGAAAGGTTCACAGGACCAGTGTGTAGTGACTAAGTTGGGGAAAGCAGGAGATGTGGAGTCCTGTATGAGAGAGTTAGGGTGGGATCCTCTTTGCCACTGGGCAGCCATTTTCAGCAGATGATGCCAGGTTTCCCTATTTCCTTGGCCCCCCGACCATTTTGGGCTCTTTTATTCCCAGAAGCCAGCTCCTGTGCCTGTTGTCAAGGGTTGTCCTACCCCCTGGAGCAACTCTTAACCAGCGACTGACTGGCACAGGAGTGTAAGTACCCCTTACAGCTCTCCTGTTTTACTGGGGATGGCTCTGAGGAGGCACCAACTTTCTCCAGCTTACTTGTGCGGTTGCAATAAAGTTACCCTTTGTTGGACATGATATTTGACTTTCTTTCCTTGTTTGGCTTCCTTTTCTCCTTCTTCCCATTTTCTTACTCTTTTCCTATTTTCCTGGAGAACACTTTCAAACAAATCTGTTGTACATGAATTCTCTTCTTGAAGTCTGAGGAACACAACCACAAACCCACTGAAGGATGCACATGGAGGACTGATATATTTGTTGGTATTAATTGAACCGAATCCCATTCATTTTTCCCCCTTTTTTTGGTGTATATTTCAATGTTTTCAACAGGATTTTTCTGTTTTGCTTTTGGATCTGCTATTTTGTGAGAGGGAACAAAAGGAATTACAAATAACTTCTAGATTTTTTTGGTTGTATAGTTAGGTAGATAGTGTTGTTGACTTTTGACAAATGGATATGGAGCAGGTATTAAGAGTGAAAAGAGATAGCAAGACTTTTAGTTAGGTTTTGTTAAATTTGAGGTGTCTGTTAGACATCAAAGCAGTAAGGTCAAATAAGCAGTGGGATCCGTAGGTCTATAGGATCTATATAGGTCAAGAGGGAAATCAGGCTGGAGGTTTAAATGTAGGAGTCATCAGGATGTGGGTAAATTTTAGGCCACAGGAGATAAGGAAATTATTGAGGGAGAGGTTGCGTACAGAAGAAAATGAGGGACAGAACTAAGTCTTTAATTTAGAAGAGAGACAGAGACTAAGATCCAGTAAATTTGTGTAACAGATCAGAAGAACACTTCCTGGAACTGAAAAAGAACACAGTATTCAGATTGAAAAGTCTCAAGCAGCACCAAGCACAATGAGTGTATGAAGACACACCTACAGACCGAACTGTGAAATTTTAGGTTGACAAAGATAAGGGGATCATCTCCAAAAGTGGGCCATGAAGAACTTAAAAGAGAAGTTACCTGCAGAGGAGGAAAATTAGATTTCTTATCAATGCTCAAAGATAATAGTGAGTAAGTTAAAGGTGATAGTAGAGCAAAAAAAAAATTAGACACACTCACCCTTTCATAGGAAGTTTCTTGGGGATATGTTCCCGAAAAAGAAGACAGCAAATAATAATAATAATAAAAGATACAGAATGCAGGAAATAGAGGATTCAAAGCAGGGTGAAAGGAAGCCTGTTTGCCAGGCCTCGAAAGCAACTCATCCTTATTAGGGAAAGACAAGGAAGACCCCAGGAGAGAGGCCTTGGGAAGGAAAGAAAAGGGAAAATTGAAAGGGTAGATAATATTATAAATCTAGAAATGTTTGAGAATATGCTAAAGAAAATTGGTAAAACCGTAAAAGGTCCAATACAACTGATCCAATTCTAAGTCCATTCTACTTTAACAGGAAAACCTGACACTGGAAAAGGAAATGGGATCATAGGTGAGAAACTTAGTGGGTTGTCATCTTATGAAGGGGGGTATCAAGTTGTGTTGTTTATAATTTATAGTCCAAGAAATGGAGTTTGAACTAATTAATGTTATTATTTCAGAGACCTGCAGAAGAGAAACTATGGTAATAAAACTGCATAGTTTTATATATAGTTGAGGAGGTGGGGAGTTGTGTTAGTGAGAAAAGCCCTCATCTATCACAGTAGGAGGCCAATAGCCGAGAAGCAGTGGTATAAATGTGCTAATTAAGCATTTGGAGGTGAGCCCCAGAAAAACAAAAAGTAAGCAGTTAAAAGTGTTAGCCTGTAGGGATCCAGACTCTGTGGGTGGGGAAGCATGGAGAAGAGAATTCCTAGTTTCCTTTATAAATCCTTTTTGCTTCTTAAACCATTTGCATTTATGACTTTGAATAAAAAGTGAAGGAAGTTAAATGAAAATTTGAATTATAAATAGGACATTGTTATAAAATAAAGACATTAATTAGGAATATACAGAAAAGAAAATTTAACATGAAAAATGTGCAGGGAGCCCAGTCTGTGTTTAAAACTATCGGAAGCCTAGATTTAGACAAGTTCTTTAAATTGAAATCCTACAAGACTCATTTGCAAAAAGACAGTTGCAAGCAAAAAAAAAAAAAAAAAAAAATGGCTTGGAAAATGAAACGAGGAGGATGGAAAGATGTCAACAGAAGTTAGCTTACAGACCAACTCCTCCCCATCTCATATCCAAGGCTGAGGCTTTAGAAAGCCAGTGATGCCGCAGCCAATACGGGCATCCCCCGCTTTTTGAATTTGCATTAGGCCTCTTCGCTTTTAGGAAAGACCTAAATAGTACCTGGCTTTTGCTAACTGAAAGACTCTGAAGAGGATTTTTGCTTTTGCTAAAAAGAAGGCCAAAAGCAAAAATAGCATTTAGCGTTTGATTGCAGCAAGCTGTTAGGGAGCCAGCGCACAGGAAGCCGTGACCAGCATCGCCTGCCTGGCTCCTTCCCTGGGAACCACACTGGGCATCTCAGCAGCAAACCGCCAGAGCTCTGAAATGTGTCTCTGAGCTTCTGTGCTTTATCTTGATTTATATTGTGCATCTGTTAGCAAGATGTATCCTAAGCCTGAGAAAGGTTATTTTTGGAGTCTAACAATGCTCAAAAAATTTTCCGTATATATATTAATAGCAATCGCTTCTTAGCTTTATGCCATTTTGGCTTTTATAGGAAGGCTCTACCTTGGGATAGCAGGGGAAATCTATATTAAAAAATAATTAAAACATGAAAAGCAAAAAAAGCACCAAAGAATTAGTGGAACTAACTGTAGGTAATGGATAAAAAGGAGATAATATACTAGATAAAGTGTTTCTTGGGTCTTTATTGAAAAAGTGATTAAACAGATTCCCACTCTTTAATTATCTTTTGAAGCAGTTAGATGAAAAGGAATGGATCAAATAGCAGCAAAGAAGGAGGGGGAATTCAGATCAAGGATGGCAATATTTGGCACAAGTTCTTCCTAATCTCTCCTCCTGTGCCCATCTGGCTAGAGCCTCAGAAACTTTTTCTACAGATATGCCTCCAGAATATCCACGATGATTCCTGCGTGAGATGAAAACTATGATCTGGGTAAACCTAGCTGGAAACAGGGTAGATCTAAATCACCTAGCAGCTGCTGAATTTATTTAAAAATCAGACCAAAACTTGACAAGTTTAAGAGAAAGAATAATTCCTTGTTTCTGAGTGGCTCAAACAAGGAAAATCTAAAAGAGGCAAGAAGTGCTAGACGCATTCATGGAACTGCTGACACTTGAACCAGGGGCAGATCCAATGACCTCCCGTCACCTCAGGTTACTAGACCATGGTTGGTGGCTGAGTTCAAGCGAGACTTGAGATAGATAGAAAAAGAATTAATAATTCACTATACAGAATTAATAAATTAAGGTTCGAAGATGTTAAGTGATATATCCAAAATCAGACATCAAGTTACTAGAAAATCTGATCCTAGATCTCGGGTGCCTGGGATCCTCGTCTAGAGCCCTCACACTACATTACACAGTATGCACATTACAACACATGAATTCCTTTTAAGATCTAATGCTAGAGGCATTTGTTTAAGGAGTCAATTGTGATAACTGGAAAATGTCTATGTTGGACACTATTATCTTTACATGCATCTCAATTCCTAAAGAGCTGGTGGCCTCTATATTATTCCATCAGATGGCCTACTACAAAATTAGAATATGTAGCAGAGTACCTGCTAATGTTAAGATGAACATATGTCCTGATCTCCCTGGAAAAGTCCTCCTTCATGCCTACCCCAATATGATTCATAATAGTATCCTGTCCCTTTCTTTTTTTTTTTTTTAAGATTTTAATTATTTATTTGAAAGAGAGAAACACAGCTAGAGAAGGAACACAAGCAGGGGGAATGAGAGGGGGAGGAGCAAGCTTCCCGCCTAGCAGGGAGCCCGATGTGGGGCTCAATCTTGGGTCTCTGGTATCATGACCTGAGCCAAAGGCAGTCACTTAACCAACTGAGCCACCCAGACATCCTGTGCATTTCTTAATAGTGTCCTATGTTGTGAGACAATTTGCTATGGGTCTCTTGTATTTCCATATATCTTATGAGTGAGACTATAGCTTCTTTGTTCTGGACTATCTTTTTAAGGATGTTTATATGGTGAATAGCCTTGGAAGACAGAAAATGCACCTCTCTCTGGAGCAAAAGATAGATAAGTTACTGCTCTTATAAGATTCAGGTTCCAACTTCTCTTATAATACAACTGACTCTGTGTGTAGGCATCCATCTGGGCCTATCAGCATTGCCCCTGTGGGACTCGGGAGGGCAAGGTAAACTGATGCAAATATGGTGATGCACAGGCTATTTGCAGAGCCCTGTGTAATGAGCCTTTATCCCTGACCCCACAGTCCTGTGTCTTTTGCCAGTATCCATGAGACTGTGCCAGGTAATCTTATTATCTTGCAAGTAGCATAAAATTTCAGACTCTTCAGAGTTCTTAACATTCTAGATAGTGCTACAAATTATGTGGTCTGCTGAATTAAACATTCTTTCTCTCTTTAACGAAAGTACACCTGAGGTTTAGCTGGGCACCCTCGTATAAGACTACATTTTCCATCTTCCTTTCCATAACTGTGTGATCAAGTTCTGGCCAAGGGGATGTGAGCCAAAGAGCCACTTCCAGATCATGATCATAAAAAGAATGGAGGTGGATTGCCTTTGACCTTTCTCCTTCCATCTGGCTGGGATACAGACCTAATTATGACAGCTTGAAAATTTACCTTAGACTCCAGGTAGAATCAATCTGTTAGGTATGTCAGGACCATCCTATTGGCTTTAGACTGGCTACCTCTGGACCATAAGGGAGATAAAACTTTTATTTCATCAACATAGTTTTGGCTCTGTTTAATGGAAACTTGAATGAAGAATTGAATGAAGAAGTGAACGTAGGGATCCCTTTCTTATTTTTGTTTTTAGTAAATGGAGAAATCGAGACCTAAAATCAATAAATGCTCATAATTACAGAGTTACTAAAACTAAGCTAAAATATCCAGTTGATTCTCTTTTCCCCTGTTTCTCACACTGCCCACATCCAGTATTACCAGAAAATATTGATATACAAGCCACAAAGTCCAGAGAAGTAGGGACATGGAGAAATTTTTGAAGTGAGTAAAAGTAAATATATGATATTTGATATCAATTATCTAGCTCCAGATGAAGAAATGCATATAGAGATGTAATTTGAGCTTCATGAGCTGACAATTGAGGTAAGACTGAAAAATTGCAAGGATAAAAGTACCCAGCAGAGGATAAATGATTTATACTAAAGTGATGTGGTCGGCAGCTTCTTTCAATTTTCATTGTTATGTCCCTGAAGTCCAATTCACTGCCTTTTTGGAATGGCTTCATTAAGCAAGTGAAATTTGGAGAGGGATCTGGGAGAGTTTAAATAGTTCTCATGGAAAGTGGGTGAGGGGAGATGCTAGGAACTGACTTCATAAATCAAGTAGTATCTATATGTAGGACACTTCATGAAATGCTTGAGGGTGTGGTGGAGATACAGTGATTTTTAAGGCAATGTCTGTAACCTAAAGGAATATGCCATTTTGTAGAACTTATAATACTAACATTAAATATAGCAACATGATTTGTAGGGAGGAAGGAAATAAGCAGTTTCATAGAGAATATGGGACTTGAGGTGTGTCACAAAAAATAGAATATTGGGAAGTTGAAGTTTTGTTAATAGTTGAATGATTAAATGATTTCTCATTTAATTGGAATGTCTAAATAACAAGTGTTTTGTTATTCTTGTTTTTAATTTTTTTTTTTTTTTTGGTGAGATTAGTAAAACCCTCTTTCCCTAATCTTGCCTCCTTGGAATTTTATAGTTTTACAGATTGGGACTGGGGTGTCCTAGGGCATGAAGATGAAATGGAAAATCTTTGATATGGAAGGTTGGATTTGGGATGGACATCATTCAAAATTCTTAGGTGCCATATATAATACCTAAATGGAAAGATTATTGTGGGCTGGGATTCATTAGATAGTCTGTCCTCTTGGAGCAAATGGGGAGTTAGGTTAAGTCTTTAAAAGAACTGAGAATTAGTGTGGTACAAAAAAAAAAAAAAACACCAAAACCCTTGGGCTAGACTCTTATTAAAGTTTTCTATATCTCTGCTACTATGCATTTTTGAAACAGAAATAAATTGTGATAAAATACCCCTAAGATTTACCATCTTAACAAGTGTATCGTTCAGTAGTGATAAGTAAATTCACAGTGGTATGGTCTCCATATTTTTTTTATTTGCCCAAACTGAAGTTCTATATACATTAAATAAAAATGCCTCGCTTCCCCACTTTCTCTTG